>JBBPJW010000198.1:0-47309 GCA_038088935.1 Pulveroboletus aff. viridisquamosus
GTGGCCGAGGAGATCCCATCTGGATCTCTGCCACAGATCAGATCCTAATCTGAAGATCAGATATCATCGGACAGATCCAGATCTCATCTAGAGATCTGCCACATCATGACTAAGCGTGCTTTAGAGGAATACTCGTATAAGGGGAATGGACTTAGACCATAGTCTAGGGTTTGCCTTACTTGGCAACTCGTTCGCACGATCACGTGCAACTGATCATGTGACCAGCGCATCACATGCTCCAAGGCTCTCACGGTCACGTGCAGACCGTCGTGTTAGGCTAGAGCCGTAACAGACACAATGTTCTGTTTCTTTTGTTGGACTTTTGTCACTATGATACCTGATTATGTAACCGTGTCATATAGTTTTACCATTCATCTCTACTTTACACCTCAGTGCACTACTCTGTGACTGAGGTAAGATACTATTCTATATTCTTTCTCCATGTTGCTTATACTACCTGTAGTTACCAACAGGTAGTACTAATACTATAGTGCACTACTCCATGACTGAGTTACCAACATCTTTAATGCCCAGGACATGGCTCCTCCATCAAGAAGAAAAGCATAGCCAGACATGGCCTTGTAATTCTCTGCCATACTGTTATGTTTCTTGTTATATTTCCTCTCCTTTCTGTTCTTTTCCTCTCACTATAACTTCACTTTTGCACATCCCAGACACTTTCTTGTTCATGTCCTGGAACTTTCACTTCTTTCATTCCAGAAAATTCTCTGACTCAGCAGATATCACACACAATCTGCTTTCCTTGTACTTAGTCATTGGGCATTACACTATTGCCCAATTCTCTCATATTCCATCTATTTCCATACAAATCATTAGTTATTTCAAATAACTCATTCAACTAAGTCTGAACCTTGTTCACTGTACTATAAAGTAGCATACTTCATCTTCCCTCTCTCCTTATACTACTTCTACCTTTTTATCACCTGCAACCATACCTAGTATCTTGCAATCCACTCTTAGTTTACACATTAGTGCACAAGAGGAAATCTCAGTCAACCCAGTTAACCCACTAGCCTAGCATTGCTAGTGTTCTTGACCCCATTATTAAGTCTTAGCTGATGTCATCCCTAGTCTAGTTTCCTCTTCTGAAGGTCTATGCTTGTTCCTACCCAGACCAAGTGTAACACATACTTCTATCTGCATCTGTATATCCCTATAGAACTTTCTCAGTACCACCATATGAGAGGCACAGATCTCTTATGCCAATAAGGTACCTGTAAATGTGCTTAATAGCACCCCAATGTGGCATGTTGGGATTACTGGCAAATCATGAGACAGTGGTGATGGCATATGATATATTAGGGCAAGTACCAAGTGCTGCATACATTAGGGAACCAACCACTTCATGATAGAGAATGTGTTGCATGGCTGCATACTCAGTGCTGGTCAAGGAGGACTAAGCATTGGTCAGTTTTGATCTATGGTTCCATGGGTGTGGAAACAGGCTTGAGTTTGTTGAAGCCAAAATAACATATGATAGAGTTGAGGTATGATCTCTGGGAAAGGAATATGGTGCAATTGTCATGGTCATGGGTTACCTCAATTCCTAAGAGCCAGTGAAGCTCCCCAAGATCTGTGATCTCAACATGCTTGTGGATCTGTGCTTTAATCTCTCAGATGAGGTCAAGGGTTGAGGTGGCTATAGTGCAGTTGTCAATGTGGACAACAATGATGAGAAGAGATGTCTTAGCATGTTTGATGAAGACAGCTTGATTGACCTTACATTGTTTGAAACTAAGAGCCAGGACTAAAATTTTGACCAATTTTTGATACCAGCAATGACCACTTTGCTTGAGTCTGTAAAGCATCTTATGTAACCTGCAAATATGGTGAGGGCAGCATACCCAGGCAGCTGCTGCATGTAAATGCATTCTTTATTCCTAAGTTCTCCATTAAAATAAGCTTCCTTGATATCAATTTAGTAAAGCTCAAGATTAAGGCAGGTAGCTAGGGCAGGAATGGTAAATATGGAAGCAAGTTTGGTAACTGGGGCATACATGTCAAAATAGTCAATGCCCAGGACTTGTGAAAATCCTTGTGTGACAAGGCACACTTTATAGTGCACAATAGTTCCTGTGGCATCCTTTTTAGAATGGAAAACCCATTTGAAACCTACAATATTGGCACCATAAGGTGGATCTACAAGTTTCCAGGTGCCAGCTTTGTGCAATGTATTGAGTTTGTCATTAATACCCTGTTCCCATAGTGGCCAATCTGGATGGTGTTTTGCCTTAGCAAGAGAGGCAGGTTTAAAAGCCTCAGCCTCTGTGATGGTGTCATTTAGAACAAGCACCAGTTCAACATTGTCATTATAGGTGTCTGCCCCAAGTATTTCATTGACTGTCCCCTCCCCCTCAAGAGTGATGGGACCAGCATTCAGTTCACATTCACATGTGGCCACTTTCTGGACTGGGTTGGGAAGCTAAATACCATGAGATGGTGTAGGATTAGCAGCCTTGCCATGAATAATATCAAGGATATATTGAGAGGATTTGTGAATATGTTGGAAGCAAGATGGGATAACAGGGGCTGGATCAGAAGGTAATGGCTGAACAGGGATAGTGAATGTGCCTTGTAGAGCTGGCAGCAGTGGCTGGGCTACAGTAGGAGGCATGGTAGCACAGGGCTGGTGGTTAGGTAAGCATATGTGCATGACATTGCCTTCAAGTGAAGTTACATCTTCCTTCCCCTCAATGTCATGGCAGGTCTCTTACCAATAAACATTGCATTTAATAGTAACAATGTGCTTTGCCAGCCAGTAGACATGGTAAGCATTCTCAGATTGATTATTAATGCCCATCCAGCAGATGTTATCAACCCTTCAGGCTAGTTTATTACCAGTCGCAGTTTTAACATATACTACAGATTACCACTCCTGGACACAGCTGAGATTGGGCTTCTGTCTGAAAGCAACTTCATATGGTATCAAGCCATTCAGGACTTTAGTGGGTGTCTGATTTTTCAGCCAGATAACATGCTGGGCAGTCTCTCCCCACAAAAACTTCAGCAAACCACTCATATGCAGTAGAGCATGGACATGCTCAAGGATCATACAATTAAGCCTTTCGGCAACACCATTGTGCTGGGAAGTATGGGGCACAGTAAAACATTGGGCCATTCCCTGGTGGCACAGGTACATGATGAATTATTTCCCTTGGTATTTACCATCATGGTTCAAGTGAAGCAGTTTTATCTTTGCTGCAAGCTGCCAATCAAGCCAAGCCTTGAAAAACTGGTAGGCTTCAAAGGTCTGACTCTTCTGGCAAAGGGTATATAGATAAGTGATTCTCAAGTGATTATTGGTAAATGTCACATAATAACAGTGATCACCTAAGGTTGTGATGGGTACTGGCCCCCAGACATCTGACCATACAAATGTGCTGACCATAGCTATGTGCTCCCCCTCACAAACTTTCACAATAGGCTTTCATGTCACCTTAGCATATATGCACAACTCATAGAAGATACCTTCATCCTTTGATGTGTCAAATTCTAATCTGTTGACCAATCCCTTATCTACCAGACTCTGAGCAACAGAGGGGGCAATATGTCCAAAATGACAGTGCAATTGCATGACCATCACAGTCTCATGGGCAGCAGTGGCAATGTCATGGTCATGCACAACATGATATAAGCCCTTGAAGGTGCATGGGATCTGACCAATTATTTTGCCATCTAATCTTCATATGATGCAGAAACCTTCTGCAAACATTGTCAAGAGCCCAAGCTCATCAAGATGGCCAATTGAGACAAGCATATACCTGACTTTGGCAGAAAACAAAACCTCAGTAAGACATAATTTCATTGAGTTGTATCCATTGGGTACCTCAATCACCATGTTGCCAACTCCAGTTGTGACAAAGTTTTGATGGTTTGCAGCAGTGAATAACTTGTTTGGGATAGTCACAAAGTTCTCAAAATGATTGCAATATGGAGAAATATGACATGTTAAGCCAGAATCAAATAGTTCAACTTGGCAGGGGTGAGCACACTTGTTGTATGCTTCCATAATGATGTCTTTATGGTTTTCATTAGGCACAATGCAATTGATGGACACCTTGTTGCCAACTAGCAGTGCTCTAGCCTCCTCCAGGTCCCAGACATCATCAAAAATGTCTTCATCTGTAACTGAGAACTGATCTGGTACATTCTTATCTTCCTCTGCATCATCTGACTCCACAGATGGTAAGTCAGGAATCAACATCTTATTGCTAGAGTCATCCAGGACACCAAAGACACTGTATTCAGAATCTGTGTTTTTATCCACAATATTAGTGATATGACTTGTGGTAAGTTTGTTTTTACTGCTATTCTTCTTGTGGAAAGCTGCTAAATGCTCTGTAGAGCTGCACTCCCGGCATTTTGGCAGATTTTGCCTCAAACTCCTGCACCTACCATTAGTGGTGTGCTGCCCTCTTCCTCATCTATAAAATTAACTAATGAGTTAACAGCCATAGCCTCATCCCTATCATGATATTTGCCATCAAATTAATGTGGATACTTTGCCTTTTGGCACTCCACTTCCTCTGTAATTATGGAGATAAGGATGTTGGGGTCAAGTGTCTTGGTGGAGCTAAAAAGCCTTGCCACAGTAAGTTGACTTGAGGTGAAATTGGCAAGCAAATTTGGGAGAGACTTGATAATGGTAGACTGGTAATCTGTTTCATCAATAACAACTTCAACAGCCACTAATTCTTCCCATTTGATTTGCAGCCCATCAAGAAATTGATGAACATTGCCTTCTTTGGCAAGTTTTGACTCCAAAAACTGTGTATGTGGGTCTGTCTGTGCATAGGCTCCCTTCTTGGTGTACTCCTTCATTATCTCAGCCCACATTCCAGTAACACTCATTTGCTTTTGAATGCACAAAGCAGTGGAGTTGGAGATGCGCTGGATAAGTAAATGTTTTGCCATCCATTCATCCTTCAACCACTTATTCATTTCATCCTGTTGATTCATGGTCATCAGAGATGCATGACTGGGTTTGACAGTGGTGCCATCAAAATGACCCCATTACTCCTTGGCCTCAATGACAACCTGGAAGCAGAAAGTAAAAATGGCCCAGTTCATGCCTTTAATGTCAAGTTTTGGCACATTATTGGAAAGTGTGTCACTAGAGATGGATACAATAGTAGTCATTGTGGTGAGCTGCAAATGTCTTAGTGCATGGGGGAATTGGGGCTCATAACCTATTGAAGAAGAACTCAGTTGTATGCAAGACAATGGACTAAGGCACTCTAGACTAAGAGATACATTATATATACAAACTCCAATGTATCTTATGATTATGGTAATAACAGCATTTGTAAAACTGCCAGACTAAAACAGAAAGGAACAAGAGATAAAGTACATACATGAGATAGTAGCAAAGGAGTCCTTTGGAACTGAGATACCTCCTGAACAGGTGACATTGAGTCCATATGCATACCTGTTAGGTATGGCATATTGTGAGTTCCTGACTATGTGCATGCTTGTCAATTCTGACAAATACACTATATGATAACATGGGTGTCAGTTACTCTTAACTCAATGACATTGCTTAGTGCCCATGTCAATAATAGGACCACCAGAATACACAAGTAACCACAATTTCACAGTCTAATATTGTGAAATTGGTTGCAGAGTACTTGCATTACATGTGGCTGAGGCTAAACAGAATGAGCATGACATTAGACTTGAAGAAAGTGCCTACTGTTTTCATTTGTATACATGTCATATTATATATCCAGAGCTTATTGAGTTATGAATATAAAGGCAGTTATTATCAGAGAATAGTTAATCTCTTTATGTATATTTCTTTATATTTATTTAGAACTATATATACTTAACCCCAGATATTATATACCACTGCCAAGATATTGCTTCCAATTTTTGTGCATGTTACCTCATGAATAAGGCTAATCAGGTTTTAAGATAAGGCCAGTTTTACTAATATCATGCTTCTGCTTCCTGCAGATTGAGTCTACATGTTTGAAATATTGGCTTTAATGAATTGGCCATCAATAAATAGAAATTAGTATTTTACTTTAAGTGGCTTAACTAGCAAACATTTTAGTTCTGATCATGCTGGTAAGATGTGGAGGATGCAATAGCACAAAAAATATGACTGGCTGAATATATAAGGCTATTTATTTAAATTCTCACAGCTTTTCTTTTATTTAGAAACTCATAGCACTTTCTGTGTTTGCTTTTCTTGAAATTCTGTTCTTAATACACATATACTGGGATTATGTCTTTCTCTTTAGTATCCATAATTGTAAGCCTTCAGCAATATAAGTATATGTTATATTCTAGATATTAGATTTAAATTCAACCTCTTAGCAGATCTTTGCACAGTTTCTGGATTAGCACTTGTACTCTGATATTTTCTGGCAAGTTACTTTAGTTTTCCAATTCTTTTTCATGCTACTCTGATTTATGCCTATGTATTTTCTCCTGCATAGTTATGTTAAAACTTAATGAACTTGATGAGCTGGTTGATCAAATCTGAATTACTCTTTTAATAGGTTCAATGGTTATTTATTCAGACTTGATCAACCAGCATTACTCTTGTTATACACTGGCACTACTTATCTAGGGGTTATTTTTTATTTTTTGCTCTAAGCTGAGTTCTCTACTATTGACTGCTTTCTTTGATCTTATCTTATCTTATCTTGACTTATATTTTATCATGCCATGTGGTTAGATCTAGCCTGGTCTAGCCTTTGCATCTCATGTAGCATAACCTTTTACCTTATTATAGCCTAGACTTTCTCTATTTTCATGGCCTAGCTATTGCACAGTTTGCTCTCTATTTTTTCTCAGAAGAAAGCTTGTTTCTTGCTCCTGGGTGAATGCTTCTATACCTGTGCTTGTGCTAGATAGGGCTTTTGTGCTAGTGGTCTTTAACTAGGCAAATGAAAGAATGAATGAGTTAAGAGCACCAGAAAAAAATACTAGCACTAGTATGCTCTATAAGGGCAAATGCCTTGGCAACTATTAAACTGCACAAGTAACCAAGTAAGCAAGACTGAGAAGTTCCAGCTTGTACCTTTGGCCTTATATATTGCTAAGGCAGGTGCACAGACCATGTATAGGAAGCCTACTCTAAGCTACTACTATCTATAACCACCAATAGCATTAAGTATGCACCATTAAATAAAGAAGGGAAATGCATGGGGCAGATATTAAGGAGTAAGGCATGGAATGGAAGAGAAGCCATACCATAAGAATATGGGAGAATGAAAGAGAAGCATGCAGGAACAGCAGATATAAATAAGGCATAGTAGTAGCATGGCCAAGGAGATTTATCTGGATCTCTGCTACAGATTAGATTCTAATCTAGATCATAGATCAGATGTTATTGAATATCTGGAATCTGCCATATCATGTGACTATTACTGTTATAGTTTCTTTTGTTGTCTAGTATTTTCTTTATCTTGTTTTTCTACTTATATTACTTTTAGTATATATATAATATATTATGTATATTGCATAGCTAAAGCTATTCAATGTCCAAATAGTAATATGGTGGCTGGGCCAGTGTCAAGTCTCTTTAGACTTGAGCACTTGTGCCACTAGCTCTTTCTGGCTTCTCATGGTTAGCTCCCTTGATCTTTGAGCCCTTTTTGAATCATATCTCTTTTACTCTTGCCCTAGCCCCTTTGTGGTTAGTGTTTTCCTGTGTTTCACCTCTGTCATCTCTCCTCTTGGCTCTTATTATCAGCTGAAGTTATAACAATCACCTGGCACAGGAGAATACTCTAAATATAAAGACTTAGCCTTAGCCTAGGGTTTTCTTGAATAAAAAGCTTGTTTATATGATTATATGCTCTCCAGTTATATGACTGCAACTAGATTGCATTACATGCTCAACAGTTCTTACAGTTATGTGCTAGAGACCATTGTGTTTACTAGTTACATAATACTAGCTCTCTAATATCATATTTTACCTTTGCTTGCTCTTTTTTACTAATTAATTCCTATTTGCCATTAATTTCTATTTAGTTTCCCTTTGCCTTATTTTCTTATTTAGTATTGTTCTCTGTATATTAGCTATCTCATGTATTTTTTATGGCCTGGTTCATGCATACTTTGTAGTAATGTATAAAGAGGCAAGGGCATAGACTAACTTTTTAGTCTAAAGCACTTATTTACCTTATTTTCTTGTTGAGCTTGTTCTCTAGTGCCTTCTTTAGGCTGCCACTTATTTGTTTCCCTTAGTCTGGGCATTTTTCAAGATGGTTTTCTCTTGCTATTTGTCTAGATTCATAGTAACTCTTGTTATATAGCTAGCAAATACAATGGTTTCAAGCACATGACCATAAGAACTGTTGAGCATGTGATATGAATTAGTTGCAGTCATGTGACTAAGAAGCATGTGATCATGTGAATAAGTTGCCTTATCAAGGAAATCCAAGGCTAAGACTAAGTCCATATCTTTAGAGAATTTCTCTGTATAGGTATTGCCTATATAATATGGCAGATCTCAGATAAAATCCATGCATGATACCAATAACATCTGATCTGTGACAGAGATCCAGATGGAATCTCCTCAGCCATGCAGCTGCCAGGCCTCTTTCATATCTGTGATTTATGCTACTTTCTTTTTATTCTTCCACATTCTTATGATGTGATCTTCTATTCTATTCTAGTTCCTTGATCCATAAGGCCACTGCCTCACTTCATATTGCTGCCCCATGCCCTTTTCTCCTGTATTTAATGGCTAAGTACTTATTGCTACTAATAACCATAGATAATATAGCTTAGGGTAGATTTCCTGTACTTGATCTATACATGGGCCCTGGCAATATATAAGGTAGGGGGTGTAAGCTGGGTTTTCCCTAGTCTTGCTCTCTTAACCTTTCAGCTAGTTATATAGTCTTAGTCAGATCTCTTGGTTAATCCTTTGCACCTTGGCTGCTGGCTTTTGATTTACACATGAGACTACTCATTTATTCTCTCTTTGCCTAGTTAGGGCCACTAGATCAAAAGCCCATCTACAGATCTAGTTAGAAAGGAGCAACTATCAGGGTTGCAGTTTGAGAACAGGATAGAAAGAATCCATTTCAACTCTAGTAGCCTTTACATAGATTCCAGATATTTTCAGAGCAATTATAATAAAGACTTGGTTTTATCTTATATAAAATGCTCTTATAGTACTTTTAGAATCCTAAATTTACTTGAGAATTAAGCATATAGAGAAGGGCCTGCTCAGGGCTTAAAAAAAGTGGCAGAAAGAATAAAAGTAGTATTGCATATTCTTATGCACTGTACTTTTATTGTATTATGTGGCTAGCAGAACATGATGGTCTTAGCACATGACCATGAGAACTTCAGAGCATGTGATTGTGCAAATAAGCTGTCTTATTAAGGAAACCCTAGGCTAAGGCTAAGTTCTTACTTAGAGATATTCTCCAGGCACAGGTATTGGTTACATAGTGTAGCAGATCTCAGATAAGATCCAGGTACAGTCTCTAATTGATATGGGTAACTATCTATCCTGCCTTGATACTCAAGTCTTTCTTGGTGGATGCTTCTATTCTATCCTTGATAACTGCTGAGACTTTTGGTCTAGTGGCCCCTAACTAGGCAATAGAGAAAGTATTGAGTTCCTAGGCCCTTGTGTAAACCAGAAAGCCAGACAGTGAGTAAGAGCAGAGGTGGGATCCTTCTTGGATCAAGACCTAAGATCAATGCTGTAGATCTAGCCTAGAGGTCAAGAGAGCAAGACTGGGTTTCCCCAGCTTGCACCCCCTGCCTTATATATTGTCAAGGTCTGCGCACAGACCATGTACAGGAGGTCTACCCTAATCTATGCTATCTATGGTCACCAATAGCTAAAGTAGCTTCTACCTCTAAATAGATATATAAAGGAAGAACATGGGGCAGCAATGAGGAGTGAGGCAGTGGCCTCATGAATCAAGGGAAGGGAATGGAAGAGAAGCCACACCATGAGGATGTGGGTGGAATGGAAGGGCACTGATATAGATCAATGAAATGGGCATGGTTACCATAAGGCCTAGGAGATCCCATCTGGATCTCTGCCACAGATCAGATATCATCGGAGGGATCTAGATCTCATCTGAGATCTGCCACATCATGTGACCAATATCTGATGCCAGGGGAATACTCTGAAATAGGACTTAGCCTTAGCCTAGGGTTTGCCTTGTAAGGCTACTTGTTCACATGATCACATGCTCCTGGCACATAATCAGTCGCATCACATGCTCCACAGTTCTCACGGTCACATGAGACCATTGTGTTAGGTTGAAACTGTAACACTAATAATATCTGATCTTATGATCTAGATTAGAATCTGGATCTGTGGCAGAGATCCAATGAATCTCCTTAGCCTTATAGTGGCCATGTTTAATTTATATTCCATGAGCCTGTGCATTTTCTCTTCCATTTTCCCACATTCTCATGGTATGGCTTCTCTTTTATTATTATTCTTTGATTTATAAGGCCACTACCTTACTCCTCATTCCTGATCCATGCCTCTTTCTCCCCTATTTAATACAGGCCTTTATGCTATTAGTGTCCATTGATAGTGAAGCTTAGGGTAGGCTCCCTGTATATGGTCTGTGTGTGGACTTGAGCAATATATAAGGTAGAGAGTGCAGGCTAAGGTCACCTCAGTCTTGCTTTCTTGTTCTTTAGGGTCATATATATCTTAGGGATTATATAAAAGGCCCTATAGATCTCTTGGCTATTTCCAAGAAGGAAATCCCCTTGAGCTCTCTTTAGGTCAGGCTTCTCTGGTTGCTGAGCTTATACTTTACACAGAACCACCATATAATTTCTTTATTTTAGCAGCCTAGTTAGGAGCCACTAGTACAAAAGCCCTGCTTACAGTTTGAGGATAGGAGCATTCACCAAGGTAACATGAGTTCCAAGGCAAAAGCAGATAGTTGCCCACAACACATTGCATGTAATTATAAGAGAACTTTTTCTGAATAAGTAACTCTAGCTTATGATTTTAACCTTATATAAGTATCTTCATGGTCAGTGGTCACATGACTGGTCATGTGACAACCCCAATGGGATCTGGGATCTTCCTAGAATTTGCCCTAGATCTTTTCAATCTAGATTTCTGATACTATTTTCATGGATCTAACAGATTTAGAATCTGCATCTATAATTATATCTTATCTGTGATAGAGATTCCCATTCTCATGATCTCCTTATGGTTAACTCCAACATTTTCTTTTATTCTTTTCTGCCTTTTCTTTTATTTCCTGCCCTTGATATATATGACTACTGGTAAAACAGGAAACTTCATTACTATGATCTTATGACTTAGATACCTGGTAAATGCTCCTACATTGAACTCCTGGTGAACTGCTAAAAGGGCATTTGCACTAGTGGCCCTGAACTAGGCAATAGAGAAAGGATAAGTGAAATGGCTGGCAACTGTCCTGTCCTCAAGTCTCATAGTCTGGTCTAATGGACACTTTCCTATGCTGTGGTTTTGGGCTAGGTCCACAGAGAACTAGGCAAAAGTAGAAAGAAAGAAGAGTTAAGGACTTGTATAAAGCCTAAGGCTCAAGTGCACAAGACTGGGGGAATCCAGCTTGTGCCAGCCCTTTATATATAATACAGTAATGCACACAGACCATGTAACTAAGGTCTGTCCTAAACTATGCTACAGTAAGCAGACCAATGGCAATAAGAGAGCAAGTACCTTAGCAGTTTCTCATGGTAACTGCCAGGTAATGATGCCATGGTCTGGAATGTTTTGGAATGTGAAAAGTAAAGATGTGAAATGTGATAATGTGATAATGTAATAATGTGAAGAGGTGAAGAGGTGAATTAAGTGAAAAAATAAAGGTTCCCATGGTCACATGATGGAAAAGTGAAAAATGATTGTAACAATAAGTAGCTTCTTGTATAAACCAAGTGCTAGCAGGTGCTGTGTAAAAATCCAATATAAGAGAACTCCAGCTATCCTATATAACTAGCTATAAATTAAGAAAGCATGACTGAGAAAACCTCAGCCTGTAATCCCTGCCTTATATATTGCTCAGATCTGTGCACAGACCAAGTACAAAGGGGCTACTCTAAACTACTACTATTTAAAGGCACCAATAACAGTAATAGCTTGATTATAAATAAAATAAGAGAAAGACATGGGGTGAATATAAAGAAATAAGGCAGTGGCCTCATGAATCAAGGAAATGGAAGAGAAGAGTGTTGTGGGAAACTTCCCACCCTCTGAACCTTCTCTCTTGGGGAACGCCAATGGTCTCTGGACTTTCCTCTAGATCTTCTATGAGGCTTTTGACTAGTGGCCCCTAACTAGGCAATAGGGAAAGGATGAGTCATAATGAGGCCTTGTGTATAAACCAAGCAGAACAGCGGATGAGAGCTGAGGGGGACCCCACTAGGGGCGGCCCTTAGATCGAGCTGCAATCTAGCTGAAGTCACAAGAGGTCAAGACTGGAGAACCCAGCCTTGACATCTCCTGCTTATATATTGCTGGCAAGAGTGCACAGACCAGCTACAGGAGACCTACCCTAAGGTATGCTATCTATGGACACCAATAGCGTAAGTAGCTCTGACCTCTATATAGATATATGAGGGAATGCATGGATCGTGAGGTAGGAGTGAGGCAGTGGCCTCATGGATCAAGGGAAGGAGAAGAGATATGCCACACCATGAGGATGTGGAAGAATGGAAGGGAAGCACCAGATCTCGATCTATGAATAAGGCATGGCAATCTTGAGGCTGAGGAGATCTATCTAGATCTCTGCCACAGATACAGATCCTAATCTCCATAGAGATATCATCGGATGCTGATCTAAGATCCCATTGGAGATCCAGCCATATCACATGACCTAAACCTTTAGTGCAAGAGAATACTCATATAGAACTACTAACCCTAGCCTAGGGCTTGCCTTATAAGGTAACTCATTCGCATGATCACGTGCAACTGATCACATGACCAGCGCATCACATGCTCAAAGGTTCCCACGGTCACGTGAGACCGTCGTGTTAGGCTTGCACCATAACAAAGAGAAGACCATACCATAAGGATATGGAAAAATGGAAAGAAAGCACATAGAATCAAAGATATAAAAAAAACATGGCAATAGTAAAGCCAAGAATGTTATGGTTTCAACCTAACATGACAGTCTCATGTGACCGTGAGAGCTATGAAGCATGTGATGCAACTGGTCATGTGCCAGGAGCACATGATTGTGTGAATGAGTAGCCTTACAAGGCAAACCCTAGGCTAAGGCTAAGTCCAATTTCAAAGTATTCCCCTGGCATCAGATATTGGTCACATGATGTGGCAGATCTCAGATGAGATCCAGATCTTCCAATGACATCTGATCTATTGATCTAGATTAGAATCTGATCTGTGGCAGAGATCCAGATTGGATCTCCTTGGCCTTGTGATGGCCATGTCCATCTCATTAATCAATACCAGTGCTCTTCCATTTCACCCACATCCTCATGGTGTGGCTTCTCTTCCTTTCCCTTCCCTTGATCCATGAGGCCACTGCCTCACTCCTCATTGCTGCCCCATGCCCTCTCTTATTTATCTATTTAGAGGTAGGAGCTACTTTAGCTATTGGTGACCATAGATAGCACACTTTAGGGTAGACCTTCTGTACATGGTCTGTGCACAGACTTCCACAATATATAAGGCAGGGGATGCAAGCTGGGGAAACCCAGTCTTGCTCTCTTGACCTCTAGGCTATATCCACAGTATTGATCTTAGGTCTTGATTCAAGAAGAATCTTACCTCTGCTCTCATTTACTGTCTGGCTTCTTGGTTTATACAAGAGCCCAGGTCTCATTCTTTCTCTCTTTGCCTAGTTAGGGGCCACTAGACCAAAAGCCTCAACAGTTATCAAGGATAGATTAGGAGCATCCACCAAGATTGACTCAAGTATCAAGGCAGGGCAGGTAGTCACCCATATCAAAGGAAATTTAATCTAAATCTCTGCTACAAATCAGATTCTCTATTTAAATCATGAGATCAGATGTCATTGGGTACTGAGCTTAGATCTCATCTGAGATCTGCTATATTACATTAGCAATATCTGTGCAGGGGAATTTTCTAAATAAAGAACTTAGCCTTAGCCTAGGGTTAACCTTGATAAGGCTACTTATTTGCATAATTACATGCTCATGGTTACATAACTGCAACCATTTGCATCACATGCTCAAAAGCTCTCATGGTTATATGCTAGAGACCATCTTGTTTGCTGGACACATAACAACTGGCTAATACTTAGTTATTTTTTTAGTTATGCTCTATGACCCATTTTTTTTGTATACGAGCTTTTAGCCTAGGGTATATAATATAGCTGGTCTGTGTATGGGCCCTGGCAATATATAATGCAGAATATGGGCTGATTAAGTCTCTTTAGACTTAATTACTTTGTATCTTGCATAAGTTTGCATTTTTTTGGATTTTAGCCCTTTTCAGGCACAAATTCTCAGTTGCATAAGCCTCAAGTCTCTCTTCAGGTCCTTCTTCATGTCCATTCTGGTTGCTCCCCTCAGCAAGCCTCCTTTTAGATGTTTCTTTTCATATTTTGCCTTTTTCTAGCATCTAGATGTAACTTTTAAGATCCAGAGTTATAACAGGTAGTCTAGTTCAGCTATAATAAGTAAAACCATCAAGGCTTGTGGCCTGATGGCCAGAATATAACTCTGAGGGTCTAGAGTATCAGAAGGTAACCTAGGAGAGTCATTGACAATAAGTCTAGTAAACTTAGTCAAAAGAAGAGTAAATAACAAGAATAAAGGGTATTTTTGTTGATATTTAAAATAAGGTACTATAGACAGAGGTAGCTTTTTAAATACTATGGAGGTATAGATTATCTAAGAAGAGATAAGACATAAGGTGTCTTTAGATACAAAAACAGATAATAATATTGCTTGGAAACAGAGGGTGGTAGGGTGATAGAAACAGAGATGTCAAGAAAAGTAGATGATAGATATTATTATAAAATAGTAACCAGATAAGTTTAAAAGCTAAGGTATAAAAAAGATAAAAGATAGAACAAAGTTACAGTAAAGATGCAATAGATAGTACAGGGGCTATTAAGTAGAGTATTATAGTCTTGGCTGGATAATGAAAGCAATAAGGAGAATAACAAGAGTAAAATACTGCAAAACCCTAAACTGAGCTATACAAGAGTCAAGGTGAACTTAGAGGATCTTGAAATTGAGAAAATCCCACTGAAAAGTTAAGAGAGGCTAATATTACAAGTGATCAAGTTTAAAAAAGACTTAACTTACTCAGATACTTTATTATAGTTATAGTATATAAATTAATACAAAGTAACTATAGTAAAGTAAGCAACAATAATAAAGTAATAAAAGGGAAACCTATATTAAAGAAGGAATTTTAGATATTCTATAGGAAGATAGCCAAGAAAGTAGTGTAAACAATAATATAAAGATGCTTATTGCATTTAAATAAGTAGAGCAAAAGATAAAGGGAATATAGCTTCTTATGGAAGTAAGCTTAGAATAAGTCTGAAAAGAAGTAAAAAGCCAGAATGATAAAATAAGGCAGTAACAAGTCAAAGTGGTCATAAGAAATGCTGGATAAAGTATAGACCTCTAAGGATATTGAAGAACATTACCCAGAGTAATGCCAGAGTTATCATGGTAGTCAATAAGATACAACCATATTTAGTAATAGTAAGAATTAGAAAACACAGTGAAAAGAATGTAGCTCTCAAAGGGAATTATCCAGAGTTGTTCTGGAGGAAATGGAGTTGATAAGATGGGTGGTTGGATATAACAAGTTGTTAGTACAGGCAACTCCAGCCCTCTGACCTTTTCCATTCCAACTCGAACTTTAGTGTTGTTTTTTAATCTATGTTTTCATTACTTACCACACTAAGTTCTTGCTTTAACTTCTCTGGGGCTACTCTATTCCAACTCTATTCTTTTAACTCCATTTCTTATATTTTGTTTCAAATCTCATGCCTTATAACTATATCAGTTTAATATCTGTTGTCTGTAATTCTCAAACACCTCCATTTATATCTCCATTAATCTCTATTATGCACAGTGCTTCCAATGCATACTTTAACAAACTCAAGCAGGGAAGTAGATAATAAAGAGCTGAGATATACTAAGCAGTGCTGTTATGCAACCAGCAAATATAATGCAGATTAGTTGCAGTTATGTGACTAAGGAGAATGTGATTATGCAAATGAGTAGCCTTATCAAGGAAACACTAGGCTAAGAGTAAGTTCTTTTATATCAGAGTATTCCCCTGCACAGGTATTGGTCACATAATATGGCAGATCTCAGATGGGATCCAGGTATAGTCCCTAATGACATCTAATCTGTGGCAGAGATCTGACAGATCTCCTTGGCCATGCTATAACCATGCCTCTTTCATATCATTGATTCTATATGTTTTCTTTTTATTCTCCCATATTCTTATGGTGTAATCTCCTCTTTCATTCTGTTCCTTAATTCATGAGGCTACTGCATTACTTCTTTATATCTGCCCCATGCCTTTCCCTTTCTTATTTAATGGGTGAGTACTTACTGCCATTGGTGGCCATATATCACAGTAGTTTAAAGTAGCCTTCCTGTACTTGGTTTGTACACAGACCCTGACAATGTATAAGGCAGGGAGTGGCAAGCTGGGTTTCTCCAGTCTTGCTTTCTTGTCCTTTAGCCTGCTCACTAGCCTGCTACAGAGAATGTTAGCAGCTTTACCAGCCACCACAAAGTTAGATCTCTGGCATATCTTTCTTTCCATTCACCTAGTTAAGGCCACTAGCACAAAAGCCCTTTTAGTAGTTTAAGCACAAGCACAAGCAGAAGTATTCATCAGAATCATCCAAACACATGGTTCAATGAATAGTTTCCCATTTCAAGTGCTAACAAGTGCTTCAAGCTAAAGAGCTTGAAGACTCTGTGGTATAGTATTTATACAAGATTTTTCTATGCATGGATTAAGATCTCAATGGGAACTTTCCCAAGCATGAGGATGGAAATCAAAAAGATAAGAAGCAATTATGAGAAAATCAAGGGTCATGCTCCTAAAGAATGGAGAAGAAAAAATGAAAATAAAAGTATACTTTAAATATGTAAAGACATAAAGCTAATCCTATGCCCTGGGTCTAGACCATTCTTGTGACCCATCACATGCACCCGATAAGATAAGGATTAGATAACCATGTGGAAAAGATAAGATAAGATAAGATAATTGAAAAATTAAAAAAAATAGTCATAACAATCTCTAGAATATAGTGTTTTATCTTTTGCTTTCTGACATCTCCTGTTTTATCTCCATTCCTTCTAAAATAATCTGCCCTCTTCATAGTATATAAGTTGAGATACTCCTGTCTGTAGTACCTCAGTTCAAATATCAACAGAAAGTACTTCTTTTGTTTTTATTCTTATATTAGAGCTCTTGTAATTTACTCCTGATTCTTTGGACTTTTTAAAGCCTTCAGGGTTAATTCTGATAGTTTAGCTCTAATCTGAGAATTGAAGTGCTAAAGTACTCCTTTACCTTGTTTTTACTTCAACCAAGTCTCCCAGCTTGCCTTTAATTCTCCAGACATTTCCAAAGGTTATACTGGTTTTTAATGGCCATTTCAATGAATTTTTGATGACTCTTTTCTCTATAACTGGGTTTGACACTTCTTGTCTTGCCTGTCTCCCTGTCATATCCTGTGCCACTAAGTTGACTTCATTTTATCTCTGGTACAACTCTGGTTGCTTTTATGTTCATAAGCTATATTTTATTTAGTTTTTCTGATCTCTGTCTCTTTCAATCTAATAATACCTACAATATCATATATATTAGCTCTGAGTCATTTCAATACAACTCTATAGTGACTCTGATCTTACTTCCTGTTCCTGTTCCTTTTCCTTTTTATTTGTTTCTATTATCCTTTAGTTTCATCTTGATATGACATTGTCAGCATCATGTCTAATATTTTCATTTGCATTTATGATGCAATGGCACCTGCTTTTGCTTCTGAGACAACTCCTGTCTTATTTCCTTTTCTCTTAAATAATCTGCTTCTCTAAGGTATAACTACTGAAGCTTGGTATCTTTTACCTGAGATTTAAATATTAATATAATCCAGTGCTCTCTCCTGCTGTTTTACATTCTTTATCTATCTCATAAGCAGGCTCTATGTCCTTACACCTCTAAACCCAAGTCTCTATGACTTACTCTGACCCTTTAACTTCTTTCTGCCTTCTTCAAATTTTGAGGTACTAGAACTAGTGCAAAGGCACAATATATAAGGTGAAGCCAAGCCCTGTTCAACTATTTCTCTAAAGCATTTCAGAGAAGATCCAGAGTGTGCCTAGCATTTAACACTTTCTTGAGCCTTGAAATGACTCTTCTTTGTATCTTTAACTTTTCTGTAAATTAGGACATTGAATTATGCAAGAATATATCATATATAGTAAAGCCAAGTCCTATTTGATTATCTGGAATCTCTGGACTTTTCTAAAGGTCTTTAGAGTTTGATGCTATGTCAAAATTTTAATAGTATAAGACTAGTGCATTTTTTCTCACTTTATATTCACCATTCTAAAAGAAATTGTTATAGTTGCAGTTATTAACTGCATTGTATACAACTATAGTATTAATCTTTCTCTTATGTTTATTCACAAGATTTATCATGTTGTTGCTAGTTCTTATCTTTGCAAGAGAGATAGAATATTTTACTCTCTTATATTCTCAGTATTACAATCCTGGCTCACATTGAGAGCCAAGAGGAGCAGCAAAAGAGATGAAGTGCAGGAAAAACTAATTATACAGAGCTAGAGCAAGAATAAGGATAATATAATCCAAAGAGAGCTTAAAAACTAAGAAAACAGATTACAAGGAGCCAGAAAAGGCTAATGGCACAAGAGCTCAAGTCTAAGAAGACTTGAGCCTGGCCCAGCCACTATATTACTACTAGCTAAGCTATGCACAGCTTTGACTATGCAATATATGTAAAGTACTATGTTAGACATAGTCTAAAGTAAAGAAGAAAAAATAGAGACAGTATTAAGTAGAAAAAGAAACTATAACACTTAGATTCTGCAGAGTTATCACTTGGACTGATATACTTTGTGTCTTTGCATAGATAGACTATATTTGGGTTGATAAATAACATAGTTTTGAGTGGGTAATATATTTCTGATAATACCATAGAAAATGCCTTGGACTATTATATCCATACTCTTTATTCTTGTGTGTAATAAGCTCTTTTAAAAATATATCAAGCTAACTACTGCCATAGGTTTGTTATATTGGTATTGGAGCCTTTATGTATGACCTTGGACATTACAAGCCATATTCTGAATTCTGACTAATAAGTGGTTTACCAGAATATTTGTCCTCTGTATGTTTAAAACTTGAATCTTGCAGTATATGTGGATTATTGCTGTTATTTAAAGAGGAAGGGTCATTTATTCTTGGTCCCACAAACATGCATTTTGCTATATTATTAATATTTAACTCATTAATTGCAACTGCCAGCTATAAGCAACTATTGCTTATTTCTTATTAGATATTTTAAGTAATTAATGTCAATGAAACAGTTGTAAGTATTTCTCTGTAATCTTTCTAGTAAATTTTTGACTTGGAAATATATCAAATGCTGGGCACTTAGCATAACTTCTCTCTAGGAATTATTTGTATTTATTTGTGTAGTAAATGGAATGTTATTAGTTAGTTCAAGACAAGAACAAGATAGTACTAATATCTTGTGCTAATTGCAGTGGCAATGATGCTACATGGGTAGAAAATATAAAATTGATTAAAATTAATTTCTAGAATTCTTCTTGCTTCTTTTACTGTGAAGACCCCCCAATTATTGCTCACATTTTACAGTGGCTCAAAAAACTGTCCCAATATTTGCATGTTTTGCACTAAATGCAATGGCTATTAATAACTACTAATTATTATGCTAGACTATGAGTATATGAAATGTAGTACTTGCTCATGGCTTTCTATTGGTCCAATGGTCAAAGCATTTGATTATGTTTTGGTAGCATGGAAACCATATCAAAATGACAACTTATTGGGTTAGTTTTTTGTATGGTATTTAGTATCTGATATAACCTCTCTTGGCCTTGATAACTGCTTCAATTCTTTTAGGCATGCTTTTTATTCATTTTTGACACTCCTTCACAGAATTCCTTTTCCACTCTGCCACCACTCTATTCCATAATTGATGAACTCCTGTAAATACCCTTTTATAATCTAAAAGGCATCTTTTTAAATGACTTTGAGTATGTTCAATAGAATTAAGGTCTGGAGATTGAGCAGGCCAATTCACAAGCTTAATATCTTACTCCTTAAACCAGATTTGAGCTCTTCTAGAGATATTCTTGGGATTATTATCTTGCTGAAAGATAATTTTATTTAAAGGAATTTCAGAATTTTTTATACTCTATAACAATTCTTCCTGCAAAATTGCCACATACTGTTCAGCATCATTTTTTCCTCAACCTCACTCAATACTCCCACACCATTCCATCCAATATGACCCCATAGTATAAGAAATCCTTCTCCAAACTTAACTATACCTTTGATCTTCTTAGAACTTATTTTCTCTCTTTTGTTTTTCCATGCATGTTCTTGTCCATCTGATTCAATTCTATTGATTTTGGTCTCATCTGACCTAATTACCCTCTTCTGGTCCTTTATAGTCCAATGCTGGTACTTTAGAGCAAAGGCCAGCCTACTTTTTCTATAGATAGCAGAGAAAAGAAGTTTTTTCTTCTTTACCACAGCTAGTAAAAAAGCTTTCTTGAGGGTATTCCTAACTGTTTGTGGGCAGACAGGAGTGCTGACAATAGAATTGATGAAATGAGTGGTCTAAACTGCATTACTGGCCTTTCTAGTAAGAATTGTTAAATAATAGCATACTTGTTGGTAGAAAAAAGTTTTGAAGGATAACTACCATGATGATATTCCTTCTCTGGTTGGATTTCCTGAATGACCCTAGCTATTACAAACTTACCGCTTTTAGCCCCTATTTCTATATTCTATCTTATTTGGATTAGATTTACTTTGGCCAGCATTTGTTATCTTATGCCCTTATTTCTTACTCAGCATTACATAAGCTATCACATGTGTACCTTATGGCTATTAATATATAAGGGCAAGATTATAGACTGGGTTTTTCCCAGTTTAGAGCACTTGTTTAGTTATTGGCATTTCTTTTATGGGCACTTTTTAAAATGGCTCCTCTTTTTGGGTTGGTTCCATAACACTAGCCACAGTAGACTTCCCTAGACAAGTTTGAGATGCAATTTTCTTATAGAAAAGATCAAGTGAGGCAAGAAAGATGATATTATCTCTTTAAGCAGCAGAAAGATGTTTAATGATGGAAATAAGGGAATTTATTTGTGATGGTAGCATTTATATATACTGCAAGCTAATTAATGACATAAGGGTAACATAATATACTACTTACCTAAGATATATAATTATCTTATAGCACTTTAGGGTTCAATATATATAATGGAAATTCAAAGTTAAAAAACTGACCCAGTAAGTTGTTATTTTGATATGGTTTCCATGTCATAAAAACATAACCAAATGCTTTAATCATTTGATTAATAAAAAGCCAAGAGCAAGTACTACATTTCATATACTTATATCCTAGCATGATAATTAGTAGTTATTAATGACCATTGCATTTAGTATAAAACATGTAAACATTTAGATAGTTTTTTGAGCCACAATACAGTAAGCAACAAAATTATTGCAATATCTAATCTCAATCTTGTTATAAACTCATCACTTTTAGCCCCTATTTCCCTATTTCACCTTATTTAAAATACCTTTAGTTTGGCTGGTCACATGATTAGCAATACATAAGAAACAAGGGACAGACTAGATTCTCTAGTCTAAATCACTTGTTTTCTGGTTTCTTTGGCTTCTCTTTGGTCTGGATATTCCTCAAGATGTTTCTTTCTTTTTCTGGGTTTAAGTCTATAACAAATCTGATGTGTAAAGTATGCTGCAATTGTTATGGCTCCAGCCTGACACAGCAGTCTCACATGACCATGGGAACTGTAGAGCACGAGATGCGCTGGTCACATGATCAGTTGCACATGATCATGCGAATGAGTTGCCATACAAGGCAAACCCTAGGCTAAGGTCTAAGTTCTATTCCTATATCAGAGTATTCCTTAAAGCACACCTTAGTCATGATGTGGCAGATCTCTAGATGAGATCTGGATCTATCCGATAACATCTGATCTCTTGATCTAGATTAGGATCTGATCTGTGGCAGAGATCCAGATGGGATCTCCTTGGCCACCAGGCAGTCACATCTCTCAGGGCTAGTGCTTCTCTTCCATTCCCCATCCCCTTTCCATGAGGCCACTGCCTCACTCCTACCTCATGCCCCATGCATTCCTACTATATCTATTTAGAGGCAGGAGCTACTTATGCTATTGATGTCCACAGATAGCACTCTTTAGGGTAGACCCTTTGTACATGGTCTGTGCACCATGTCTGGCAATATATAAGGCAGAGGGTGCAAACTGGGATTCCCCAGTCTTGCTCTCTTGACCTCTCAGCTAGATCCACAGTAGTGATCTAAGGCTTGATCCTAGAGGATCCCCCTTCAGCTCTCATTCACTGTCTGGCCCTCAGGTTTATATAAGAGATCCTTGGCTTCAACTAAACTGTTGCCTAGTTGTAGCCACTAGCACAAAAGCTACAGAAGGAGAGTCTTAGGAAGGAGCATCCACCAAGGTGTACGAGTATCAAGGACATAACAGGAAGTGCCCGTTTCAGCAATCATATGTGGGACTTTTGCTTAGATTTGATAAGACTGAATATAGTAGTTATTCTTGGCTATAAATCATCTCCCCAGATTATGTGATTTAATTTACAGGCTCATGAGATATACTCCAATTAATCAAGGGTACTTATTGTAACAGTTTTGTTGCTAACATAGAAATATGTGAAATTAATATATTTTGAGATGTTTTTACATAAGCTATTGGTCATGTGATGTACACAGATCCTTCAATGATACAAACAAACCAAAATATCACTTCTATTTCCACTACCACCATTATAAAATCTCTTTCTACTAAATAAATTACTTATATTGTTATAATACTCTTTTTGTTTTCTTTCATTTTTTCCATCTTTTTCATTTTCCTCTAACTCTTCACATTGTCACAACATGTGACCATGGTAAACTTTACCATTTCACTTCTTCACACTTTTACATTATCATAAGTCAAGACAAGCCTAGACCATAACATTCTACCTTGTTATAGCCTTATGTTCTGTCTCATGTATTTCTAGATCTCCATTTCTTTTTTGCCATTGGTTGGCTTACTATACAATAGCTTAGGGTAAGCCAGACTTACATGATCTATGTGCATTCATATAGCACATATAAAGAGTCAGGTCCAAGCCTGGAATTTTCTAGTCTTGTATACTTAAGCTTTTGTCTATTATATGACTTCTTTTCTCTTGCCAAGTTCTAATAGCTCTTTTTTCAAAGCTACTGCTAGTTTTTGCATTTACCAGGATATGGCTATCAAGATACAAAACACAAGTTCAACAATAGTTATTATTTCACATATTACTTCCCTTCTGAAATTGAATTAATTCACTTATCAGATATCTAGTGCTACTGGCCTTAATTACTTTACTATTAGTAGAATTTATTCCAAACTCCTTCCCAATCTTTTCAAAGCCACTAAAGGATATACATCTCTTATTATTCCCACTAACATATAATATGCCATTTGTCTGATTGGAAATAAAAAGGCTAAAAATGCTATTCAAGTCAGTTATACCCTCTCTGATATCAAGAATCATTTCATCTTCTCCTAGATCAAGTACTACCATCTCAAACAAGCAGTAATAAAGGCTGTAGTCAAGCAAAAATGGCCTTTTTTTTTCAAGCATTACAGATAGGCAAGATTAGACTTTGCTAAGAGCCATTAGCATTGGACTATAGAGAATTGGAAGTAAGTTATTTGATCAGATGAGACAAAAATTAATTGCATTGGATCAAATAGTAGGAAATGGGTGTGAAAAAAGGCAGGAAAAGAATCTTAGTGAAACAGGATCACTGCCCGTTGCTTCTAATACTTAAGTCTTCCTTGGTGGACGCTTCTAATCCTGTTCCTGATAACTGCTAGGGCTTTTAAGCTAGTGGCCCCTAACTAGGCGATGTAGAGAAAGGATGAGTTATGGGCCCTTGTATAAACCCTAGCCAGCAGTACTGAAGAGATCAGACTGTATAACCAGCTGAGAGGTCAAGAGAGCAAGACTGAGGAAACCTCAGCTTGCACCCCCTGCTTTATATATTGTCAAGATAAGGGTCTACCCTAATTAGTGCTATCTGTGGTCACCAATAGCTAAAGTAGCTCTTGCCTCTAAATAGATATATGAATGAGAACATGGGGCGGCAATGAGGAGTGAGGCAGTGGCCTCATGGATCAAGGGATAGGAATGGAAGAGAAGCCACACCATGAGGATGTGGGAGAATGGAAGATAGCACAGATAGAGATCTATGAATGCAGCAAGGCTGCCTGGAGGCTGAGGAGATCCAATCTGAATCTCTGCCACAGATCAGATCCTAATCTAGATCATAAGATCAGATGTCATTGGAAGATCTGGATCTCATCTGAGATCTGCCATATCATGTGACCAATACCTTTGTGCCAGGGAATACTCTGAATAAAAGACTTAGCCTTAGCCTAGGGTTTGCCTTATCAGGCAACTCGTTCGCATGATCACGTGCAACTGATCACATGACCAGCGCATCTCGTGCTCTACAGTTCCCACGGTCACATGAGACCATCGTGTTAGGCTTGAGCCATAACACCAATAGCTAAAGTAGCTCTGACCTCTAAATAGATATATGAAGGGGAGCATGGGGTGACAATGAGGAGTGAGGCAGTGGCCTCATGGATCAAGGGATGGAAATGGAAGAGGAACCACACCATGAGGATGTGGGAGAATGGAAGTGCACAGGCATAGATCAATGAATGTAGCAAGGCTGCCTGAAGGCCAAGGAGATCCAATCTGGATCTCTGCCACAGATCAGATCCTAATCTAGATCAAGAGATCAGATATCATTGGAAGATCTGGATCTCATCTGAGATCTGCCACATCATGTGACCAATATCTTATGCAATGAAATACTCTGAATAAAGGACTTAGCCTTAGCCTAGGGTTTGCCTTATTAGGCAACTCGTTCATATGATCACATGCAACTGATCACATGACCAGCGCATCTCATGCTCTACAGTTCCCACAGTCATGTGAGGCTGTTATGTTAGACTTGAGCCATAACAATTCCCCTATATAGATATTACTTATGTGATGTGGCAGATCTCAGATGAGATTCAGGTACAGTCCCCAATGACATCTGATCTCATAATCTAGATAAAGAATCTAATCTGTGGTAGAGATCCAGATTAAATCTCCTCAGCCTTATTACTATCATGCCTCTTTCATATCTCTAATTCTATACTTTTTTTCTTCCATTCTCCCACATCCTTATAGTGTGGTCTTCTCTTTCATTCCAATCCCTTGATCCATGAAACCACTGCCCCACTCCTTATAACTGCTTTATACATTTCCCTTTTCTTATTTATAGTTAAATAGTTATAGCTATTGGTGTCTATAGATAGTAGATCTTAGGGTAGGCTTCCTGTACTTGATCTGTGTGTGGACCCTGGCAATATATAAAACAGGTGGTGCAAGCTGAGGTTTCCTTAGTCTTGCTCTCTTGGCCTCTAAACTGGTTATATAGCTTTATGCTGCTAGCTGTTGATTTATACAAGAGTAGTAATCTTATTCTCTTTCTTATTGTCTAGTTTGAAGCCACTAGCTAAAAGCCTCACCAGTATTCAAGAATAGAATAGGAGCATTTACCAAGAAGTTTAAGTATTAAGAACAGAATAGTAGATATCATTTTATTAAAAGACTTATAGTATTATCTTATGTTTATATTATATCCTTGTCTACTAGACTAACACTTTATTAAGCCTTTCTTTAGCCTTTGTCCCATGCTTTCAAGGTCTATACTAGTTTCTACCCAGGCCTATCATAACATGAAGAGTATTAGTAATAATGTTATGTACCTAGCAAATATAATGATTAGCAACACATGACCATGGGAGTCTTCATAGCATGTGATGCAAATGGTTGCAAGTCATGTGACCAGGAGCACATGATTGTGTGAATGAGTAGCCTTATCAAGGTTAACTCTAGGCAATGGTTAAGTCCTATTCAGAGTTATTCCATGCACAGGTATCAGAACAAGTGATGTGGCAGATCTCAGATGAGATCTGGATCTAGGACTCCAATGATATCTCCCATGGAGATTAGAATCTGATCTGTGGCAGAGATCTGATGAATCTCCTCAGCCTTATGATGGCCATGCCTTAATCATATCTATAAGCCTGTGCTTCCCTTCTATTCCTTTCATATCTTCATGGTGTAATGTACTTATTATATCTCCTTATCCATGAGGCCACTGCCTCACTCCTTCCATTATAATCCATGTCTTTCCCTTCTCTATTTAATAAGTTGAGCCATATATGCTATTGATTTACATAGATAGTATAAATTAGAGTAGACTCCCTGTTCTTGGTCCATGCACAGACTTCTGCAATATATAAGGCAGGGGGTACAAGCTGGGGAAACCCAGACTTGCTCTCTTGACCATTGGCTCAAAGCTTATACTCTTGATCTAGGAGCCAACCCAAGGGGGGTTCCTCCTTAGCTCTCTTGAGGCTAACAGCTATAAGGTTTATACAAGGGCCCAGGTTCTCACTTCCTTTCTCTTCTGCCTAGTTAGGGGCTACTAGTCAAAAGCCTCACCAGTATTCAAGGACAGAACAGGAGTGTTCTCCAAGGAGTTCAAGTTTTAAGACAGGGCAGCAAGATGCCATTTTAGATAATAGAAATAATAGTGACCATAGTTGTTATATGGCTAGTGAATACAATAGTCTCAAGTACATGACTGTGGGAACTGTTGAGCATATAATGCCAATGATTGCATAGTTATGTGACCAGAAGCATGTGATCATGTAAATAAGTATTCTTATAAGAATAACTCTAAACTAAGGCTAAGTTCTAATTATTAGAGTATTTTCTCCTACACTAGATATCAGTTACATAATATGGTAGATCTCAGATGAGATTCAGGTACAGTCTCTGATGACATCTAATCTCATAATCTAGATAGAGAATCTAATCTGTGATAGAGATCCAAATGAATCTCCTTGGCCTTGCTACTACCATGCCTTATTTATATCTCTGATTCTATGTGCTTTCTTTCCATTCTCCCATATTCTCATGGCATAGTTTCTCTTTTATTCTAATCCCTTGATCCATAAGGCCACTACCTTACTCCTTATTCCTGCTTCATGCCTTTATCTCCCTCTATATATTAGCTAAGTAATTACTGCTATTGGTGCTCCTAGATAGTAGACCTTTAGGGTAGATCTTCTGTACTTGGTCTGTGCACAGATCCTGGCAATATATAAGGCAGGGGATATAAGCTGAAATTTCCCCAGTCTTGCTCTCTTGACCTCTTAGCTGGTTATATAGGTTAACTCTTATCTATTGGCTGTTGATTTGTACAAGAGTAGTGGTCTTATAATTTCCTCATGTGACCATGAAACTTGCCTGCCTAAACAAGATAAACTCTAGACTAGATTTGATTTGTTATATCAGAGTAGTTCTTGCTTATGAGATAGTCATATAATTGTGACTGGATCTCAGATGAGATCTTAGATCAATATCAATAATATCTGATTTAATGGATCTAGATTAGAATTATATCTGTGGCAGAAATCTAGATAGATCTTCTTGGCCTTAAAGTGGCCATGCCTTTATTATATCTGCTGTCCCTGAGCTTCCCTTTTATTTTTCCACATCCTCATGGCATGGATTCTCTTCCTCTATTCCTGATCTGCAAGGCCACTACCTCATTCTTACTCATCACCCCATACCTTTTCATATTTAGGTAATAAAAGTGATTACTACTATTGATTTATATAAATAGTAGGTTACTCATTCTATACTAGGGCTATGTCCCTCTGGCAATATATATACAGGATGGGCAAGACCTGGAGTCTTTCCAGTCTTGATCACTTGTATTATTTCTCCTCTTTACCTAAGCACTTTGATGTTAACTTGGGTTCCTTCTTCTACTTTTCCTTTTAAGCCTTATAAGCCTAGTTTGGAGCCACTAGCATAAAAGTCCTCTTGTTGTTTGGTCATACCTGTTATTTACTGGTTTGCATTGATATTTGATTGCACTCTTGTTGGTGCATAACACTACTAGTTTTCCAGGATAGATTAGAAGTGTTCACCAAGGTAGCTTGAGTATTAAGGCAGAATGGGCAGTGTTATGACTCTGGATCCCAGAGGCTAAACCTAGATGAAGAATGGGAGAAGGAACATGAAAGGAAAACCTAGAGAAGGCTCTAAAGAGGAGGAATCAACAAGGAATCAATGAAGGAGGACTCAAAAGAAACTCATGCCCATGCAACTATGGGTCTATCCTCAAAAGGGCTGAGATTCAAAGAAGTGCATAAAGCAAGATACAAAGTGATTAAGTCTGGAGAGACTTAACTACCTGTACTTACCCCTTATATATGGCCTAGGGAGGCACACAGACCAACTACTACTAGCCTACCCTAAGGTACTGCTATCTATGGACACCAATAGCAGTAAGGTCACACTATTAAATAAGATAGGAAAAAGCATGGAGTGGGAATTAAGAGTGAGGTAGTGACCTCATGAATCAAGGAAAGGAAATAAAAGAGAAAGGAGATCTCATAATAGAAGATCAGGGTTGCACATGAGGACAGAGATCTTTGCCACAGATAAAATCATAGAAGTAGATCCGAGAATCTGTCAGATCCATGGAGATATGACCAGATCTAGATGGAGAAGATCTATGGGCAGATCCTGGGAAGATCCCAGTTCCTAATCACATAACCACTAACCATAAGGTACTTGTAATAATAGCCAAGTCCCAGGCTAGGGTTAACCTGAAAAGGAGTATTATTGCCACGATCACATGATGTGAAAGTGGTGGTTGCACAAGATGTGTAACAGGCAGAGCCCCATAACAATAGTGATAAGATACAATTTGATTTATATATAGGAAAATCAGGGCTTATAATCTATTAGAGATAACTTAGTTGTGTACAAAGCAACAGACTAGAATTATGTATATCTATCAGAGATGGCTATATATGAGTAAGTACAAGTGGGTTAAATGATAAGGGAAGAGAAGAGCTCATCTCAGTCATGTGCAAGGCAACAGACTAAAGGTGCTTGCAACTGGAAAGGTACATTTTATATATGAGTGCTAATGTACTCTATAAATGAGGCAATAACAGAGTTCATAGGGTTGTGAGACTGAGACACTGGAATAAAGGGATGGAGTACATATGTGAGAGGGTGACAAAGGCGGTCCGTACGGCTAGATACACCAGGGAATTGTGGCGCCGCAGATCGCGTGCATGCTAACGAGGAACAGAGCAAGCCACATTCATGGCTGTGCGCGCGCTTGGTAATCTAACAAGTTGAACCTAGTCTCTTGTGTAGTAATTTTGATGTTTTGATGTCAAATCAAGTCTAGAAGTTGTGCTCCCTCCCTATGCCCAAGATCGTGAATCTGAGCCCTTGAATCTCTAACTAGTGTACTATCTAATTAAAAATGATCCTGCAGATGCCGGGGCAAATAAGTCCGCCTCATCTGACATTCTCCATACCAATCAAAGTCACTCCATGAAGGTGAGAGCTGCCATTAAGTAAACAATGTAATCACAACAGCGGACAAAACAGCCTGATTACCTGTGTAACATATATCCTAGTCTATTTGGTGACCTTTAGCCTTCCGTGTCATGCACCGCCGAATCCAGAGACGATGACCGCTGGATTCGGGGACACCGAACAGGCAGTTCCATTGCGGGTTCCGGCTCCAGCTGAGACGTACGCACGGGCAGAACAGCAAAAGGCTGTGCACGAGACGATCGCCCTAGCGAAGTAGTTGACGACGAAGTACAGCCCGAATGCAAGTCGCCCACGGGGTGCACGTGGGCGTCGACCAGGTGGTTATTAACGGACGAGCATGGAGTCTGAGACGAGAACAGATAGCCACGTTGTTTGTAATGTGGGTGGTGTGGAGCAACCAGCGTGGCAAGCTCGTGCGCTTCTTCCTCTCCAGCGCAGGGGGTCGTCCCATTTTCCGCCTGAATGCCTTGTGTGCGAGGAGCATTCCGAAAGTCATCCAGTTCATGATCCTCACTTGTGCTTGTCTTTGAACTTAACGACTCCAGAGACATACGAGCCGGAAGCATAGAGATAATCATGTTCCGTGTGGCGACAAAAGAAGATGCGAATAGATCAGGAGGCAAACTAGGTGCTGCCGCTGCAGCAGCGGACCCCAACGCTGTGTCCGTGCTCACACTGGGAGCAGGCCTTGGCCTAGCGGGAAGCGTGTCCCCGCGGGGAATTAAGAGCTCGGTACGGAGATGGACCGGGTCAGACGGCCACAATCGATTGGCACGACGAAGGGCAGCGATAGAAATTCCATGGCGGAGAGCAACGCTAGCGAGAGTGTCGTTCGGACCGACCTACGATTGGACAGAAAGTAAGCTATATATGAAGGCCTATACAGGTGGAACGGACAGACAAACCGGGTGAACGACGGTATCGCTGCCGCCACGAGGTGCCTCGCTGTCGGTGGTCTGGCCCTCCTCCGCATCTACTTCTGCAGATGAACTGTCTGGGCCCAGCAGCCTCGTCAGCCTAGGCCGCGTCTCTCCCTCGCTGCCAATCACAATGACGGATGGTATACTCGGCATATTACAGCGACCCGCTGGCGAAACGGACCGGCTGCGAAGAGGATGGTTCTCGAGTGCCAGGGAGACGCTCGCATCATGATTGTCACCTGACAACGCCACGAGCGAGTCGTCTGCAGACGTATTTGTGACGAGTATCCGATTGCACTCGTCAAGCTCAAGCATCCAGGCCACATTAGAAGAGGATGAGGGCCCGCCTTCCTGTGTCTAATGGTGTGTAGTCAAGAGTAGGCATATGGGCATGCTGCGCAACCCCCAACTTATATAAGCGAGACTCGGACACCAATCACCCGACATGCCCCACGCAGATTCGTCGCTCGTCCCTGCAGGGATCACGTCCAAGGCCAAGTTTTGGGTCCACGTCCGTGATCAGCTGCAGCACTTACTCGACGGCCAAAGGCATTGGGTAGGGCATCCCCTTCCTGTCGTGCGTTTCAGGCCTTCGAGGCTATTCAACGTCATTTCAGGTGACGAACCTAGCTAATGCATCTTCCCTGATATTCAACGCCCTCCTCACGTTCGAACCTTATTTCGGGAACGGAGATCGTGCTGTAAACTGGTGTGGTGAGTTTTCACCCCCCCCGCTCTAGTCGCACCTGCCTGGTTCCTGGTCGTGACTTGTCCCGTTCCTGGTCGCGATCGTTGTTCCCGGTCCCCCATATCTCGACTCGACCGGCACTTCCCCATCGATGCACGATGCAGTGCATATATAAAGTGATCTAGACCGCACGAGCCTCCCCCCACATTCTGATAATGTGATTGCAGGATTCTACCTCATCTCGTCCCTTATCCCTGAACCCCGTTTCACCGGAGTTCCTTCGAGAAATTACCAGGAAACCATCACCTCAGCAAATGAGAACAGGCTTCTTCTGGGGCCGTTCTGTGGAAGGCCTGCATGCCAATCTATCGATGTCTCACCAGATCATGCGCGAGGTGTGTGTGCCGACGCATTCTTACGACGAAAGACGGTGATGATCCCGAATGTGGACGAGTATCCTGGCCACATCGCCTGCGATGGAGAGACTAAGAGTGAGATCGTCTGTCCCCTGGTTTTACAGAACGGAAATGATCATGTGGTGTTGGGGGTGCTTGATCTTGATTGCCTCATGTTGGACGGGTTCGACGAGCAGGATAGATTCGGATTAGAGGCCATCGCCGATCTGATTGTGAAGGGATGCGAATGGTAACGACAACTGAACTTGTAGCCTACTATATATTTTCAAGACACCATGTGTCCCACCCCCGTCCGGCGAGAAAGCCCAGAAAAAAATACGACGTGAAAAGTTGCTATTATTGCTGCTGCTTCCATGCCAAAAACTCTTCGTGCAATCTCTTCTGCTCAGTCCACTGTTTCAACAGCTTCTTTTCGAGGGTTTTACTCAGCTTCCCACCCTCACCGTCGGCCGTAGGAACCCCTTGCTCGTTCCATTGGCTGTATGTGCCCTCGGGGATGTTTGGTGGTTTGAAGAACTCTTCGGGCGACGTACGCCCCTTTTCTAATTTCGCAAGGCGTTTTTCTTGTTCGGCCCGTTGCAATGCCGCTTTCCTGGCCGCCTGAGCCTCGAGCTTCTGCCGCTTCTCGTCACGGGCCTTGATCAACTCCGACGGAGGAACAAGTTTGACGAGGGCTTTACCATCTGTGCGCAGAGAGCAGACCCTGGCGTGGGTCTCGAATGTAAAATTGGCACGAGAACACGCACCTTCTTGGTCGTCCAGCGCCACGCCTAGCGAGACCAAGTCCTCGTCGCGAAGCCGATCGCAGAGCTTCAAGATCTCTTTTAGCGAATCAGGTCCCTTGGCAATGGCCACATGTCGGACACCATCCCTAAAGGAGGAAAGCGCACGAAGACAAGGAAGTAAGAGTTCTTCCCGCTAGTGCGGATATTGGTTTGAGATAGATATCGTGAAAAGTCTGCAGGTGCTTACGTTGGCAGCAGACGTATCATTTGTCACTTCTTGCCCCCAACCCAGTTGAAGCTTCTCCCCCTCCCCAAGACCAAAGACCCGCAGCATGTTGCCCACCCATCGAGCCGATTGCTCCACCAAGGCAACGTTCAATGACTTTGCACGCGTGTTGATGTAAACGTTAGTACGTGAGACCAAATCGCGTAGTATTTTGAGAGCCTCGGGAGTATTAAAGGAGTCGCAGAGTGCGGAACAGAACGCTAGTTTGCTCTCATTAAGCCTAGAAGAACTTCTGTGTAAGGTGTGATAAAGTAGAACTCAAAACCACGGTTACCTGTCCATGAGCTCCCGTTCGCGCTCTTCATAGTGATGATATCCATCCGATTTTCCCTCGTGAGCCGACAATAGAGCTGTCACTGTCACGAAAAAGTTCTACAGGGACATCAGATATACATATGTGGACACCATCGCGGCATATACGTTGAAAGTGGCTTCAATCGTCTTTACTTCACCTGTCATGAGCGACTCGGAGAAATCCACCTTTGTATTCCACAATTGCAATAAGAATGCGAGGCGAAGTTGGCGGGGAGTAAACCTTTGTAAGATGTCCTAATTTTGAACCCAATTAACAATTTAGGCGGCCGCAAAAAACCCGCGAGCCTCACGTCGATGGTAATGAAATTTTTCAATGACTTGCTCATCTTGAGACCCTCGATGTGCAGGTGACCGGTGTGGATGAAATAGTTGACCCATGCGCTGCACCCGTGGTATGCCTATGCCACTTGAGAAAGACCGGACGTCTCGGGCCGCGGAGTTACCGTCTCACCTCGGACTGTGCCATCTCGTTATCGTGGTGCGGAAATGCGAGATCGATGCCACCCGAATGTATATCCATATTGTCACCAAATACTGCACTGGCCATTACCGAACATTCGATGTGCCAACCAGGACGACCAGGGCCCCACGGTGACGGCCATGAGGGTTCGCCAGGTTTTGAAGCCTTCCACAAAGCGAAATCGGATGCGGACCGTTTTCCGGTAGTAATCGAGAGTGCGCCTGTACGGACATAAAAGACATTCCCAGCACCCATGTGAAAAAAGTTTCCAGAACCCACCTTCGCCTTCTGCGAGCAACTCTCTATTTCCTTTACTCCAGGGTTCTAATTTCGCGTAGGTATGATTCTCCGAGGAATCGAAAGCGACGGTGTCAAAATACACGCTGCCTTCATGCTCGTAAGCATAGCCATTTTCTATGATACGCTTCACGAATTCCACGATTTCGGGAACATACTCTGTTACGCGTGTCAACGTGTCAGGTCTCCGAACCCGTAGACGATCCATGTCCTTGAAAAATTGGTCCTCCCAGAAAGCGGCTAACGCACGAAAGACAGACGGGTCGGTCACCGTATGCTTCAACTACGCAGACCAGTCAGGTTTTTGTGCCAGTCCAACTGAATTATCATCACCTCTTCGTCTAAGGAGGCTGACAGTACGTCTCGGGATTCATCCAATAGACTCAAGGCAGATCCTCGATCATTCTGAGCACTCCGAGCAGCGGATAATGCTGAGGCTGCACGGATCTATGATACATGGTCGGAGGATTTTCGCGTACAAAAGGGAGGGACCCACAGCAGTGCCAAGGTGCATCTCGAATTTCTCGTCTCGCTTCAGGCACTCGGCTTTTTGAAGCACATCGTCCCGGATGGCTTCAATTTGTGGCCACAGTGTGTATATGCTTTCGGCAGTAGGCTTGATCCTGTCTGGCAACCCTTTGGATACCTTGTCCAAGACATGGGACTGCCAGGCGTCCTGCACTTTGGCGACAAGGTCGGGCGCGAGCGAAGATGTTTGAGTGCGGAAATTCTCAAAGAGATGATTTTGGCGCGCTCGCAGGATAATCTTGTCCACGTCAGTAACACGAAGACGAAGAAAACTGGGGCATACCTTGTCATCGATGTCGGTGATGTTCATGACAAAGTGGACATCATAGCCAAAATAATCAGACATAATTCTGCGTATGATATCTTGGGTGACATAGTTTCTTCAGATGAAGAATTGTTAGGGCGAGGTCGTCGTGAGTCGGTCGGGCGCTGCCAACCTTGCATGACCCATGTGGGAGGCATCGTATACTGTGGGTCCGCAGTTGTACCATTTGACAAGACGTCCGTTCACTGGGATGAACTCTGTCTATGCGGCCGTAAGCGCTGAGCGTCCGACATCCTGGACGGACGAGACCCATACCTTGGTCTTGGTCAAGGAATTGTACACCTTCAAGACTGGTTCCTCAATTCGGCGGGCAGGAGGATTCCAAGCGGGCTGCTGGATGGACATGGCTGCTGTGTTCTGGGACATGGAGGCGAGACGCCCTGGGAGATGTATGCGACGATGAGCGAGTGGGTGACCCACTCCTCTGAACATACGTCGAAATGGAAATAGTTGGACGCTGACATAATAACTGGTTATACGTGAAATGGATGGATTACCCGTCCAAGGGCACCTTACCTACTCGAGGGTGCTTTCGTCGTCCGCAACCTGCAGACTCTAGTGTGCTACCGAGCTGTTAGTCCCAGCGGCCCCTCTAGTCAGCGGCCGCTGGGCTGCTGGCACTTGCATGCCCGCGCGGAGCTACTGGTAGCCGCGGGAACCTGACATACACAGCATCTTGTGGGCACACAAGGAGTAATACCCCATCCATTCTCAAGCGGGCCTCGGCGGGGTCCCTAAAACTCTATTAGCTGCTGCGGTCTCTTGGTTAGTGATCTACCAATGAGCATCCGCAAAACCCAGCTGGTTTTCCCATCAGGACCTCCACGCAACCGACCATCAGCCGTTTTACATCACCCTTACAATTAAAGGCGAGTGTCCCCGTATTGTCGAATAGGCTTGGTCCATCGATATTTAAGGACAAGCACCCGTTCCTGCATTTCCCCCACGTATCTTTACTCTATCTAAATGCCTTGTTGACCCCTGCGCCAGCAGTGTTCTCATACAAGACTCACTGAACTCACCCCTTCTCACTCGTACGTCTTCCACGCGGCACACTTTCGTCTTTCGGCTATTGAGCATGCAACGACCTACTTGTACGAGACTCCGTGTGCGGTACGCCAGTATTCGAGCATTATCCCTCGAACACATGGACTCCGGCTCCCTTTCCCAGGACGCCCCAAGACGCACAGGTCATATTCCACGCGGTAGCGACCAGGGTGCTGCCAATGGTAACCAGACGCTTGGATACGGAAGAGAGGAGAATGATTACGTCTGGCAGCGTCTTTGTCTGGGAAGAGCGCGGGCCCAATCCGGAAGCAACAGGGGTGAGTACATGGGTCAAGCTCCCCTTCATGGACCATTTTTAAACTGTAGTCGCAGCTTGGCATTGAAAGATGGACAGATGGTAAAAGGCAAGTTGTCTCACGAGCGCACGATCCGTACTGAGCGGTTTGCAACTAGATGGGGCCCTAGTCGGGTCCGAGATGTGAGCTAGTTTTGGCATGATTTCCGAGTCGCCTCAGCTCAAGGATTTCCAGGAATTCCTGTTTTACCAAGAGAAAGGACCGGAACCAATTGGCGTAGACCAGAATTCGGATTCAGACACCACGTTCGTTTCTGGAATTTTGCCTGTCGTCTGGCTGTCCGACGTCGTTTTTCAGCCTCGGCTCTGGATCCTGCCCTCATAACAGTTCTCGTCAAGAGCTAGTTCGATCCCCGCTCGTCAAACAAACCTACTCCGTACACGTCGAGACGACACGGGGTCGTCGAAAGTGGCATCTAAGTGCGTCCAGCTTACTCAACAGTCCTTGTCTCGCGCTGACGGAGTAGCGTAGTTGCCTACTTCAACACCGACACTGCCGATAAACTACGAACGGTGTCTGAAATACCCGAACTCGCTCAACTCAACGTTCCTCCTGGGAAATATAGAAGTGCTCGTCACCCGCCTCGGCACCGCACCCGAGATGAGCAAGGAGGCCATGCGCTGTCTCATCAACAATTCGTGCCATATCCATCACCTACCGGCCTGTTTAACCGAGTCATCCCCGGCACGATTCCGTTCTCTGTGGCCAGTGGCGACGAACACCGTGATCCAACGGGCATGGACAGAATTGGACAGACGCTTGCACCACTCATCTATCTCCAAAATCTCCCTCCACCGCAGAGGCACCCGGTCGATGAGGAGATCCTCATGACTCTCTTCCCCAACTTGACTTGAATCCCTTTTTTTTTTTTTTTTGACGTGTCTCCCTGACCACGCGTGAGACTATGCGTGTCTATCCTCACCATTATGTTGTTGACTCGGCTCTGATTGGACACTCTTCGCTATCCGTCTCTGCGCTCTCTCTTCTTGACCCATTTGTATTCGTCAGACTGGACGTGGGACAATGTATGATTTCGTAGTCCTAGTGCAGGCGCTTGATTTGGCGTGTGACGCCTCGGCTGTTGGTGTGAGAGACGGCTAAACTGATTTGGCTGAATAGTAAGTTTGGGCTGTGTGCCACTCAGCGTTATTCGGCGATCCATCAACGTCCCACTCGTGGCACTCCACACGTATTATTATTCATAAGTCCCCCACCAGCGTTGGATGAAAGGCCCCAGCCTGTACGTCTTGCTGTCATGCTGTACGCGATGACCTGCCCGGTTGAGGGCGGTGGACTCAAAAGGTCATATGAGTCCTTCATCTCATCGACGCCACAGGACAGTGGCTCAATACCGCCCCTCAACAAGACGTGGAGCCTGGGGCGGAAATGGCCGTCATCCGGTCAGAGTCTAACACAGGGGAAAGAAGAGGAGGGAAAAAAAGAAAAAAAAGAAAAGAGACTGTCGAACGGAGATGCCAGAAAAGAGTGTTGCCATTGCTGTATGGGGCATCTTCCTCACCAGGCGCGAGTCGAGCGACAGTCGGGGCTCCGTCCATAACCAGGTAGCTCTGCCCATCCAGCTAAGGACGTCAATACGGAGAACACACACACACGCGCACACATGCACACACAGCTATTTCTAGAATTCTGTGGGCAAGTGTGTCCCAGAGAGAAGATTGGTTCGGCACGGCGCACGTTTGAGAACAAGTTCACTAATGGGGCGGTGTTGGGATCCCAGAGAGAGGGGAGGCGGAGGGGCTGCAACAGGACAAGAGGGAACCCCCCCCCCAAAAAAAAGGACCCCATTTGTGTGTGTCCCGTGCTCGGCCGTAACTAGGATACGGTCTTGTTGCTGTTGTTGTCGCGGATGGATTTAGGATCGCTGGCGGCCATGGGAAAAAGAGGGGGTAGGGATGATCCTTGCGGTCAGGGAAGAGATGTCTCAGCGATGGCATCAAATGGGGTTAATGGTTAGTGGAGGAGACACGTTCCCATAACGAGGACTGTTCTGGTGTGCGCGAGGACCAGCTAGTGCAGGCCCATTCCGCGAGGTGCCGAGGAGCACGTGAAACAAGGGTACAGCGCTCAACGTGCGCAATAAGTAACAAAGGTGGGGCGGAAACCATCATGACGTGTCAAGGACGCACGGCGGGACCCGACGCCGTTTAGTAAGACACGGAAATGTGATTGAGAATTAGCGTAGTTAGACGTTTTAGCAGCAGCTGGGGGATCGCTTTGAGACGGGCCCGCAGTGAGACTGATGGCCAGCACGCACGTCACGTGCAACGTGTCCCCACAGGCGTCACGGCGAAGAGGGCGCGCTGCACGACGCTCTGGTAGGAATGGCAGGATCACACCCGTGTCACGCCGCCAAGATTAAGGGTACACACCATGCTCGGATCAAGATGATAGGTAACCGGATGTGAGAGAAGGGTGGCCGGATGAGTACAAAAGGGACTTCACAACCAGCGCACCCAGATGGATCACAGGTCTGGTTGGATGATGTATTCTGGGCGGTGATCGCGGGACTTTCCGTCGTCCGTTCGGCATGTTGACCGATCTGCAGGGTGAAGGCGAAGAAGCGGTGGGTCTCCAGCAATATGAAAGGGCGGGCCGGACTGTGCCGGAGGTGGTGGCGAGGACAGGGCCCGAGAAATGGGTACTTGGCCTCTGAATTCAGTCGGCCACAGCCAGCGAAATCCCTTTTTTTTTTTTTCCGTCGTTTGGGTGGAAGGTCTGGTTTGGGTTGCAATAAAGTGATAGAGTTTTCGGACACCAATCGAGATTGACGACCAACCTTTTGGGTCACTTGCACCAATAAGGTTGTGGCTACGTGCGGTAATTATCCTAGTATCACCTTTTCCGTTGACACTTTTCTGATAAAATCTTGTTATTCAAATCTGCAACCGCTACCCCCTGGGTTAGAAAATAGTTTAATTAATTACCAAACTAAATTACCAAATAAGCTCATCCCCCTCACCAGATCTCGGGCAGAATATATACTTCACTCCCTCCTCCTGCCCTCCCATGCCGCTTCCTCCCATTCGCGCATCTCTGACTTACCTGACGTGCAATGCAGCAGAGACCAACCTGCACCAACGTTCGCATCCGCTCTACCCGTGATGCTCACAAGATCTTCTATGCCGTCCAACGTCGTGTTCTCCCTATGATCACCAGGCGGCTTGACGCTGACGAGCGCCTTGCTTTGCGTTCGGGCTGTGTTTACGCCTGGGAGGAGAGGGGCCCCCACACTGAGATCACCGGTCTCGGCATCGAGCGCTTCACCGAGGGGCGTCGCTGGAGCCCCTCCCGCGTACGAGACGTGCGGTCTCACATTGTTTCCTGTCGACATGGCGCCGCTCATTTCTGTGTTCGCAGGAGTTCCTCTTCTACTACGAAAAGTACACGCCACCGGCGGATGCGGGTTCCTCGGGGTAACTAGATGCACATAAATGCTTTCGGCTCCCTTCTCATCATAGTTCTGATTCAGCAGCTGCGATAAGCAACCCCCGCGAGACTGGGACCCTTTAGTAAAGCAGACGTACTCGGTTTGGGTCGAAACTACAAAAGGCCGCCGAAAGTGGCATCTGAGTAAGTTCTCAGCCACCCTTTGATTGTTATGTCTTATCCTGATCTAGAATAGCTGCCTATTTCACACAGGCGACCGTCGACCAACTTGGCACTATTGACGATATCCCTGGTGTTGGTGAGATCGTGGTTCCCGAAGGGACCTTCCAGAGTACCCGCGTCAGCAAGAACCGCAAGGGGGACGATTCCCGTGCCCGTTCGGATGTCTTCAAGGTACCCACCTCCGTGTCGCGAACTTATGCTCCGTTCCCTGCAGCATATCCCGCCCAGCCTCCCCCCTACCCAGGGCCACCACAAACGTTCACCCAGGAACCTTATCGGGTTAGCCCACAGGCTTCCCACTCTCCTGTCTTCCATCAGCCTCCCGAGGTTCTGCAGTACTCTGTGCCTGCACCTCTTCCGCCCCTTGGTACTCTTCATACCTTACCCCCATTGAGACCAGAGCCCGAGGACATTGAGTACAAATTTCGTCGTTCATCTTTGCCGGGTATTCCCGACTCTCCACCGTATACTCCGAGCAGAGACCGGAGGGTCACTGTTGATCAGAGTCAGTCTACTGAGTATTCATCCGTCTCCGGTCCTGTCCCCCTTTCCCGGTATGCGCCACCATTGTCGACCGGCTCTCCTGTTGAAGACAGGAGCACACAGTATCGATCTGAATTGGCTTGTACTTATCCGAGCTCTGTACGAGAATCTACTTCGAATTTTGATCGACCTCCATCTACAGTTGGTGTCTTTCAGCCGGTTTGCGACGCTGGCCAGGACGAAGACGCCCTCACACCCAACTCACAAGCGACCGCAACGACACCGCCTCCCCAGAGCAATTACTCTCAGATCTCCCTTCCTCCACCTGCTCAGCTATTTCGTCCTGATCCGCCTACTCAACTTTACGCTGTGAAGCCTTCAGATGATTCTGCAGGTGCCATCGGACCGTCCAGGGTGGACCTTGCACCGCTCCATTCTTTGCAGCGACGCCCGTACCGCAGAAACCCTGTGGACGACATGGCTTTGCGATCATTGGGATCACGGTCTGGGTGACTATTTTCGGACTCTTTCCCCGTGCGGCGGCGATAAATTATCCTTGTCTCTTATCTTGCAAGTGATGGTGCTTGCAAACATGGCTTATAAGGTCCCGCAAGAAAATGCATGACGGCTCATCTGACCAGGCTTTTGGATGAGACTTATTCAATCCCTGTGGGACCTTTTTCTTCTTCTTCTGTTCTTCGTTTCTTTTCGTTTGTGATGTATGCTCTAATTACACTAAACATCCCTTGTGTTTGGCGAACATTGCTATGCATTTGGCTTAAATTGTAGACACCGGCTACAATGACGAAATGCCAACTCTTGTGGATAATGGCTCCACCCTGTGTACGTGGGACGGATCTATTTGTGGACAAATTCAGGACGCCATCATAACAACATCTTCGGACTGTCGGACGCGAATTATGGTCACTCGTGCGTAGAGAAAAAATCTTTGAGATTGAATCATCTTTGCTTTCATCCCCATAAGTGTACAAGTCCGGAAGACCTGGCGAGGCCTGGTCCTACACGAGATACGTTTGCTTTGCCTCAAGGTTTCTAGAATGCCCCTACAGGAATATTGAACGTGGCAGTGTTCTTGCCAAGACATACATCTAACAAAGTTTCTCCACCTTAGCATCCCCACCATGCTCTGCTCTGGGTTGATTAGATTGATCGGGTGATGATGAAAGAGCGGCTTGGAAGACTGTCTTTCTCCTTTTTTTTCCCATCATGAGCCGGAGGGACCCCCAACTTTAAATCCTTCTGCCTGTCAAAGTCTAATGCAAATGCGCCAAGCGCCACCTCTTCTCCTGGGTAGGGGGACGGCGAGGAAGCGAGGACAGACTTCGTGGAGATCCCTTTACCGTTTTCAGTCCACACCGCTCTAAACGGAGACGCGTGCAAATCATATATTCCAAGCGGTCTTTTCCATGGGATAATCCCCGCTTCGAGGCGCGCGCAAGTCATCCTATGTGCTGAGACGGCTCAAAAACTTTTTTTTTTCTGCACGTGTGATGAGATTGGCAGATGGAACCCTGGAAGAGATGGACCGGGAACGTCTAGGCCTCCTCCCCGTTGTTGAGCAGGTCGTCTCTCTCTATTTGGCGACTGGCCTTCCCCTTCTCTGGAATCAGTACAGGGGGGCCCAGGCCTTCGCGACATCTCCGCAGAGCAGCGCACGTTGATCGATACCACATGGTGGGCGTCTTTCTCTCTCAACGCCCTCCAATTCGTCTTGCAGAGGCGGTGTGTCTTTCCCCATGAAGCCCCCAGGAGTATATAAGCGAAAAAGAAGTAAAGACTTCGACCGAGCGGACCACGTCGGGCCGATACCCGTCCCCCCCTTCTCTCCCTTCCATCTTTCTGTCCCATCGATCCTCATCGTCTCTACCACACACACGAGGTAGTTGCGAGGCGGACCAGGCTCTCTACTAGACTCACTGCCGGTTTAAACATGATGAAGGTGGGGGACCGTTTCTAGATCGGAACCTGTGGACAGGGCGCGCTGTTGGGTCCCCTGCGTACACATATACCTATATACACGCACGTGCGCACACCCCCCATTTACCCCCGCTCTCTTTTTCTCGATCGACCACACGTCGTGTTGTTCATCTTGTCTCCTCCCATACTGTGCGTGTTCATACAAGCCCTTGAGGCCTTTTTCTAATTAAAAAAAATCAGGCAGCGGTCTGTGGTCGCATGCAGATCCCATGTTGATCACCCGTCTACGCGGACGAGGGCGAAGGAAGCCCTGAAGGAGAGAATACCGCGCGCGTGCGTTCCTGGTCGGGGTAGGTCCCCCTACGGAGTTACCCGTTCGGATCGATTTTTGGCGCCGGGAATCGTCCCCTTCTCGGGCTCATACGGTGCCGACGTCGTTCCCGCAAAGTGGGTCGTTTCTTCCGAGGGGGATCGACGGCAAATGGCCTGTGGGACCTCTACATCCGTGTGGGGCTGGGCGTGTGTGGTGTCACTGCCCACGATCTTGTGGGGAGCACGATGTTGCATCCTAGATAGTTCAGTCAACGAGACGGACGCTCGTTTAATCACCGTCGTTCCCTCAAGGTGGGTTTATCCGTCCGTTTCAGTCTCGCGAGAAGCAGGGGGTCACTCAGAGGATTGGGCCAAGTGCGAGTTCCGCAAACGATCAAGAATTATCAGATCTTTTCACTGCATGACGGCGGATGGTATTACTATTATACAAACGGTGCATCTCGTCGACGAGTATCGAGTAATGACATGAATGTCTAGAGTAGCAATGTGTGATGCAGATAATCTAGAAACGATCGTGGACCCAGAGGGAAGAGGAGGGAAAAAAAAAGGTAGGACAGGAAGAGCGGGACTACCATTCAAATTCGCTACAAAAAGCAAAAGAAAAGGAAACAGGTTTCTTCATGAGTCGCTTCCCAAAAGGCGCGCAACGGAAAATGCTTACCCCGTGCATTTGGCAAACAGGTAATCTTTGCCATTGATGTGTATCATGCCGTCCTTTAAGATACACTTCCACTTGTTCTTCACGCGTCCGACCTGCATAAAAAAGAAATCAAGAGCACAGAGGAGAGCCGCACCAAAAATAAAACAAAATGAAATAATTAAAAAAAATATGATAGTCAAGCGTGAGAAGAAAACAAACTTTGTCGTATGTGCAGAACACGATGTCCGTGTCTCCTTGACCACCTTCTTCTGCGTCCTCCTCGCCCTCCGTGTCCGAGTCGTCCAAGTCGCTATTTATGACCTCGTCCCCTGGCTGAGATGTGCCAGACGTTTGCGGGAGTTGGGGCAGTGAGGGGTGGGAGGGGCGCGGTGCGTATGGTTGGCTTGGCGGAGGGGACGACGAATCCGAGTCAGAACCAGAGGGCCCGTCGGCTTGAGGGATCTGCTGACCTACTGGACGCGCTGGCACTTGTGATGTCGGCTGCGATGCGGCCGCGGACTGTACAGCCTGATTTGACTGAGCAGATTGTTGCGTCCCTGCTATTGAAGCTGGAGCAGACTGTGAGGTCCCCCCGGACGTCGATGCCGGAGGGGCGTACGGCCGTGGTGCAGCCGCTGGGCGTGCGAGGTGCGGTGGATGAGGAGAAAAGGATAGAACGCCCTGCTGTCCACCCGGATAAACAGGTGGCTTCAACCCGTTTAGCTGGGGCCCAGGGAGTGGGGGCAGCGCGTAGGGCGACATCCCAGGGGGACCACTCAGAATATACCGACTGTCCACGGGCTCTGTTTTCACCTGGGTGGAGGGCTGTTGAGCTTGGGACGCGTACGGATTATGAGGGGGTGGATAATGAGGATGGGGCATCATATGCATCGCATGGGGTGGATAGACAGCATGGTGCTGAGCAGCTTGCTGGGGTTGTGGCTCGAACTCAGCGACGTGCGATGCGATGACTTTGCTTTGCCATTTCTAATAGGGGTATGGTCAACCCGACCTATCCAAACACGTCGACCGGGGGATCAACGTTGAACGACTACTCACGTGTTGCAAGTCAGCTAGAACATCCTCGCTAACGCCATACTCGTCGAATTCGGGCTTTATGGCAGCAATGACTTCGTCTATGACAGTGCGGTAGATGAAGGGCTCAAAAATTCCTCTGTTACCTGACTGGACTACTACGACCAAGGTCGGGTGAGCAGCTCACCACAATTTTATTCGACATTGTGAACGACGCCGACGACGACAGATACAGCAAGTGGAGGTGGTAAAAGGCAGAGAGAAAGCTTTTATACTTCAATGGCCAACCGGACAAGCTTGCAAATTGAAACTCAGCAAGTCACCAAGATAAGATTCCCACGCACAGACCGCATCACGAGCATACTATCGATGGATGGCCGCTGCTCCGATGTTGTGCTGCAAGGCAAGCTCTTGGACGTCACGTAGCAGCTCGGGAAGCATCCCATAATTCATGTCCCTCTCAAGTCTGAACCATGCCAGGTGGATTATTCCTTCATTTGTCACTCCGGATACCTCTACACGTCATCGCGATTCGAGTGCTACCCACCAAACACCACCAGAGGTGAGGTACTGGAGTACTGACATGAACAACGTCCCTTGTGTTGCCTTCCGGGGTTTGTCGGATAACGCCCTCGCCGAAATCAGCAGTCTGGGCGAGTCTAATGTGATTCAATAGGAAGCTGGTGCAACGTTCTGTTTGAATGTGAGCCGAACCGGTGGATCTGGGGTCGTACTGACAATATCGACCCATCGCCTCGGGCAGGTAGTAAGCCATTTTACAACGTAGGCGATTGGTTGCTTACCAAGGACCCGTCGTGCCGCTGTGGGACAACGTATTATGGGTGGTAAGTCTGAACAAAAATGGTAGTCCTTCCATTCCACCCTGTGCTAGGACTAACTCTCTCATAATCGAGTTGCACGAGCACGAGCGGCAAAGACTCAATGCGTTGCAAGATTTCAATAGGGGTTGCTTGGCATTGTCCTCGTGCCCAGTTATTTCCGATGATGAACTCTTTTTTGTGGGTTCAAGCTGGAGAAGTATGCTCGAGTCTTGGGCCCCTCCGCAGATGGAAAATCCTGTGGGTTGTGAGCTTGGAGCGGGACTTGTATGTGTTCGTATCGTTCTTGATCTGATCTTATCGACTAGACCGGAAGGCTCTCGATGGGTTCAAGCCGCGGACATCGATCCGACTGCAGGCCGTGTATGACGGCAGGTTGGGTGGAAGAGGGACCCGACTACGAATCGCAAACGGTGGCGCTAGTCAATCTGGCCTCGTTGGCGCGTGGACCAGTGCTTTCATATAGCACCGTCACAACGAGGACATCGCAACTTTTAGAGCTTGTTCATGTTCGCACCGACTGTTGTACGCCATCAGGTTGACTGGTGCTACTGATCCATTGCCACTGGGCAAGCTGATATCGCGGTTCACCTATATTGGGCATGTAAGGACGTGTGTTGTGGTCGTGAAAGGGTGCGGTTTCCGCGTGGATGCGCCCAACCCCAACGTTGGACCTCTCAAGTCTCAGGAATTGTGAGGGTAGTGTTCAACCTGAGCGTAGAATGGTGGTCGATGCTGGATAAAAAGAATTGAGTGGTCTGTACGCTTTCCGCCTAGTCATAGGAGAAGCTTCCTGATCGGGTAGTTCATGCTCAGGCATGACAAACAAACGTCAATACGCGACATATCCTCGAGGACCGTTTCTGACCTGATGTTAGCCAGGATGTATGGGCCGCTTGCAACTCTCCTCTTCCTAGGCCTTTCGCGGGCTGCCACGGTTTTCCTCAACCCACCAGACTCTCTTCCTTCTCGCCTTTCTTCACGGCAGGCAAACCTTGTCATAACAGCTCACCTTGGGCTCGAGCAGTTTGAGGTCGTCGACCAACCAGGACGACTAAATCATTTGTTCGAAGAACGCGAATTCGTGGCGCAAGGCGATCAGAATGCTTTACTATTGCTTGTCGACGAGGCATATGCCCATGGTAGGTGACGTCGAGGGTTGTCAGTTCATGCAGTTTCCACTTACATCTGGTACAGACGTCGTCCCGTCGACGTTCAAGCCGTCGTTTTCCTTCCCAGTCTATCAATCAGATGGGTTGGCGTCGTTTGTAAAGGCATGCAATCAGCGTGCTCCGCATGTATACACGCATGTCGCCAGTGAGCCCGCCATCCCGACTCAGGGCATCCCTCGTATACTCGATATCTTCTCTGTCCCCACATCTGCCGACGAAGCGTTCTTGGCTGAAGCGTCGACCCTCGTAAACTACCTTGAATCAATGCCCGTATCCGATCGTTTTGCAGCGCTCGAGTTGACAGGTGTTGCCAAGCTCGCAGCGTCACACGGCAAGTCCAGTGAACAGTACAAGATTGCGACGGAAACCTTGCGGACCGTCATCGAGGCTGCGTTGGCTGACAAGTCGATTCACTTTGCACTGGTGACGTATGCGCCGAGCACCCGGAGACGAAGTCCTCCACTCGCCGATCAGTCTGCTGAGGTCGCGTCCTCTCTTCCGCCCGTGCAGGCACTTTCGTCTTGTTTCAGTTCCATCTTTGCTTGCGCTGATGAGACGAACGATTGCTCGGGACATGGACAGTGCGTGAATACGACGCGTGCAGGACAGGCGTGTTTCGTCTGTGCCTGCGCGACCACCGTCAGCGAGACAGGTAAAGTTCAGAACTGGGCGGGTGAGATGTGTGAGCGGAGGGACGTCAGTGGGTGAGTTTCTCGCTCAATTTTTCGCGTCCTGCATTCTGTTACAACGGTATTCTTGTCAGCCCGTTCGTCTTGATCGCTGGTACTGTGATCACGTTGATGTTGCTGATGGGTGGTGCCGTGTCCTTGCTGTATGCACTCAGTAGTCATGAGCTGCCTAGCATCCTGATGGGGGGCATTGCGGGGGGAGTACGGAAAGAGTGAAAAGCACACGTTCACTGCGATCGTTCTGTCATTCGACTACCAGATGTTCTGAATGAGTTGTTTTTTACGTGTTGGCATCTGATGCGTTATTCTTGGAGGAGGAGGAGAGGTGAGGGAAGCAGCCTCGACGACGATGACCTGGGCAACAGGAGTGGGGAAACTAGTGCCAGCTTCACCCTGTTTCGTCGCAAAGACTCATCAGGCCCTTGGTCAGGTTAGGTTAGGGTTAGGTTAGGGTTAGGTTAG
>JBBPJW010000199.1:0-47111 GCA_038088935.1 Pulveroboletus aff. viridisquamosus
CCTCCTCCTCCTTCTCCTCCTCCTCCTCCTTCTCCTCCTCCTCCTCCTCCTCCTTCTTCTCCCACTCCCACTCCCACTCCCACTCCCACTCCCACTACCTCTTTCCTCGTCCCCACTCAGGCAAGTCCCGTCACCTTTGCTTGTTGTCGCCGTTCTGACCACCTCCAGCGCACCCCCACTGGTACACCATGGCCTCCAAGAAGCGTTGCCAACTTCAAGCGGGAACGCCCTGCAACTCTGCAGTCCTCCGCATCGTCGGCCAATGCCCCCATTGTCGAGCCGAATTCTGCGGTGCAGTCCGTCCTCGGTCGAGTCGGTCGCTGTCGTGTGACTGACTCCCTTGTCGTAGCACCGCCTTCCAGAGCACCACAACTGCCACAAGCTCGAGGACTGTCGGCAGCAAGCCTTTGAGCGGAACAAGGCGAAGCTCGAGAGTGAACGGACCGTGGCGTCCAAGATGGCGACAGCATGACCTCCGTGTGGCCTTGTCTCCTGTGTCCCTCGCGTTCCCTCGCTGCATCAACGTGACGATGACTCTCGCATCATGTATTTATTTCCTCACCGTTACATACTCATCCCCGTCATATTTTTGTCGCACCGTCCCCTTGCTTTCATTGTCGCAGCGTGCTGGCTGGCTGGCTTGCTTGCTGCGCGGACCGGACCTTCTTCCCCTAGTGTGTTTGGATACTAGTTAATCGAGCATCTCCATCTGTTGTTTGCATCACCCCCAGCCTGATTCCGGCCTTGTTGTCCAAGTCGTCCGAGCGCCGTCGTTTACGTAGTTTGCGTCCGACGCAAGCGAGACGCCGCACAGGACCGCGCACGCACTTGAGACAGTCCCCGTCCGCTCTCTGCCCCCCCCCCACACGCGAACTCGAGTTTGGGTGCGTCCCTCGATTCACATGTTGCCCTGTCCGACATGACCTCCAGGCTCCAGCAGATACATCGACAACTTACCATCATGTCTCCCGGTTCGTCTTCGTTCCTTCACTCAGCCGCGAGCCCGTCGACGACCCGATTTGCCCTGCAGAACTCTGGCAAGACATCCCTCTCGCCCCACCAGACAGGTCCGTCCTCTCCATCACACCCCCCCACCCCCCACAGATCGATTGATCGCACTCGTACATAGCATTTTCAAGCTCACGGCTGCCTACAACGCCGATCCATACCCGAACAAGATCAATCTTGGCGTGGGTGCCTACAGAGACAACGACGGGAAGCCATGGGTACTCCCCGTCGTCAGAAAGGTATCCCATGCCGACATCTACAAATCCCACCCCGTGCTGATCCATGTCCAATGGCCGTGACGGGCAGGCGACCAACGTGTTGTTGAATGATCCGCTTTATCACCACGAATACCTGCCCATCACCGGGCTGCCCGAGTTTACCTCGGCTGCCGCAAATCTGATCCTCGGTCCGGACTCGCCTGCCATTGCTGCACATCGCGTCGCCAGTGTGCAAACTGTCTCTGGAACGGGAGCAAACCACCTTGCCGCCTTGTTCTTCAGCAGGAATTACACGTTCAATGGTCCGAAGCAGCTCTTTGTGAGCAAGCCGACATGGGGTAAGCCCTCTGTCATACCTGTCTACCTCAGCGGCACTCAAGGTCAACGGTAGCCAACCATCATGCCATCCTCAAGAACGTTGGCATCGCCCCGGTCGAATATCCATATTATGATTCGCGCACTATCGGTCTCGACTTTCAGGGTTTCAAATCCACCTTGGAGAGCGCCCCAGCGCGTTCGGTGATATTGTTGCACGCATGCGCACACAACCCCACTGGAGTGGACCCGACCAGGGAACAGTGGAAAGAATTGGCAGAGGTGATCATCTCAAAGAACCACTATGCGTTCTTCGACTGCGCATACCAAGGCTTTGCGAGCGGGGACTTGGACAACGATGCGTGGGCCGTGAGATATTTTGTTGAGAAAAATATCCCGATGCTCGTATGCCAGGTACGAGGAATAGGCATCGACGGCGACGGTCGCAACGTTTACGTAGGCAATTTATCAGAGCTTCGCAAAGAACGCCGGGCTGTACGGCGAGCGGATTGGGGCGCTGCACATCGTCTCTCCGGACCAGGACACTGCCAACCGGGTGAAGAGTCAGCTGTCGGTGCTGCAGCGGAGCGAGATTAGTAACCCTCCGTCGCACGGAGCGCGGCTAGTAAGTGGCCCGTTATCGTCGAGTCTCGGATGACAAGTCGGGGTGCAGATGGCACTGATCTTGAATAATGCGGAGTTGTTCGACGAGTGGAAGCGGGACATCAAGACGATGGCGTACCGGATCATCTCTGTGAGGAAGGAGCTGTATAGACTGTTGACGGAGGAACTGAAGACACCGGGCAAGTGGGACCACATCACGAACCAGATTGGGATGTTCAGGTGTGTCGCGAGGACGACGTGCGGGCGGCGGGTGCTGACTGACGCTGCAGCTTTACGGGGTTGAACGCAGAGCAGTGCGAGGGACTGATTGGCAAGGGACATGTGTACATGACGACGAACGGGAGGATATCCATGGCAGGCCTCAACATGCACAACATCCGATACTTTGCTGGCTTCATGGACAGCGCCGTTCGGGGAGCCCTTTGACGGTCAGGTGACCTAGAAACAGTGTAGCACGTGATGTGTGGGAATATCACCTACAATGACGAATGGCGTGTAATGACGTCAGGGTGTGTGCCTGTGCGAACGATGACATCACCCCGCCAATTCTGGACCCCGCCGGAACGCGCCGCCACGTCCGCGTCCCTGTCGACCGATCACGCGCTCTCCACCTCGTCCTCGTCGTCGTCCACGCTCCCGGAGAAGCCTTCCTCGCCGTCCCCCCCGTTGCCCAGTGATGCTCTCCCGCTCACCCTCTCAGACGGACTCGTGTCGTGCTTGATACTTGAATCTGCTGCTTGCCTTGCGTCATCCCCCACCTCCCTCTCCCCTCCGTCCTCGTGTCCCTCATACTTCTCCCCCCGCCCTACTCCTCCCCGAGGCCCCTTCATAAAAAGGCTTCCGCCAAAGTCCGTCCCTTGTCTTTTTCTCTTCTACTCCATCTGACAACACACAATGGGCAATGTAGTGTCATTAGTCCAGTTCCAGCACTCCGCCACCGCTCCCGACGAACCTCTAAACCCTCCCGCCTCCCCGAGGCCATCCACCTCACCTTCGCACATAAACCTGGTCTCGGCAGAGGCGCTGTGCGACTTTGCACCCTCTCCCCATCCTTCCCCGTGCCCCCACGACAATCCCCTAGATTCTCCTACCGCCTCACCGCCACTCCCTTTTTATACCGCACCATCCACCCCCTTGACGTCCCCTCAGCAAGAGGATCCTCCCTACGGCGCCCCCTCAGCATTCATGCAACAAGTCGCCGCCGCCGCCGCCGTACCATCATTTCCACCACCCACCCACCCTCGTCTTCAGCCTCCTCTGTCCTCTCTACTCCCTCCTTGCGATATCGAAACGATACCGCCTGCTGATGCACTCATCGCTTCCGACCTCGCGTTAGACTTCACGCTAGATGACGAAGGTCTGAGCACTCTCGAAAAGATATACCTTTTCTCTCGGAGTGGATCTGCACATCACCGGTACGCACAATATAACGTATACTTCACGATTATGCAAGTTCACCCCGGTACACAGCGTATTCATTTCGCATGCGCTTCCCTCATTTCTCACCAACGTGACACCCCACGAGGCAGCGGAGTACGTATTGCCTCTTATTCCGAGCTTGGCGATGGACGAAGGTACCCTCGCCCTTGACTGCTAGATGCACATCTGATGCCTTGCTTAGATGAAGCCGTTAAGGAAGCACTTGCCTCCGAACTGTTTGAAATGTTGTGGTGGTTTCTAACGGTATTTAAAAAAGAATATGCTTGCGTACTCTCCTTGTTCAGCTGATGCCTTGTCTAGCACTGTCTTCTTGTGGAAGAACCTTTTGACCCCGGAATTATTATCCCTGATTCACGACAGTTGGGTGGCAGTGATGCAACCTTGATATCTGTACAGGCGTTCACTCCCATTCTTGGAACACTTCTCCTCAGCCCGAACGGCATGGTCAGTGGTCCTGCTAGATGTGCCGTCGTTGATTTGCTTTGCCGGATTCGAGAAGCAGATGACGCAGAAGAGTCTGGGTCAATAAATACCCAGGTTCCAGATAACGGTTATGGACCGTTTGGCCGAATACAAAGACAGATGTTTGAAGAAGAGCTCATACACCAGCTCATCATCGGAATTGGGCGGCTAGATGTGTCAGCTGAAGACGAGGATGTTGCAGAGATATGGTACGACGCCACTGCACGTACACCCGCTGGCGAACTTCCAGAAGGTTTACATTGTACATCAAGTTTCTTAGCAGACGATCAAACCTCTGTGAATCCTTATTTTCCTCATTCTGCATCGCACGAAGCGTCTACTTCTTCACCCGCTGGGACCCCATCCGGATCCATCCTATCACCAACGCTCGATGTCCCCCCATTCCAGCTTACTCCCGAATCTCTCTGTGAAAACTCCTCACCCATGAACGGTACAGCACCACTATCTGGAACAACATATATGGGAATGCTGCCTATTGCGGAGTTACACACGAATACTGAAGCTCGCCCGCTCCAGTCAGACCACCGGTCCACACGGCAAGGAGGAGAGGAGGATGAAGATCTTGACCCTGGGGAGCAAGCAGCTGTGGGACGACTGTCCAGTATGAGTTTGATAGCTGCCGTAGCAGCAGGTGGTATGTCATGTACGAGACACTTTATTCACTCCGATTGAGCGTTACCGGCGTTCAGGTTCTCTTCGGTTATATGCTCAGCGCGCCTTTGTACAAGAAGTTGAGCGTGCCGGCAAGGATCCAGTCCACTGGGTGAGACGAGAAGCTTCTTTTGCCCTTGGCGCCCTCGCCAAAGTAATACCGGAAGAGTTGGTCGTATCGACACTCGTACGTGGTCGGTGATGTCCATGCGTTAGTCAACGTATCCAAATTTCCTTTAGCTACCGTTGTTCGAAACGCTGCGCAAAGACATGGTCTGGCACGTTCGTCATTCTTCCCTATTTGCACTGCCAGCAGTGCTTTCCCGTCTCACGCCCGACCTACGGCGTTCTGTTGCTCTTTCGACTATTATGCCACTCTCACGGGATGAAGCTCCCGCTGTTCGATCTGGGGTGCTCGAGGCCCTCGGCGAGGTATTGTACTCCTTCCACACAGACAAATTCGGCCCGCCAGGTGAATTGCTTTCATTATTTCTTGGACGTCAAGTGGACTACCCAGTTCTTGGGGCTACGGCTCTTGATCTCCGGATCCCACTTCCCTTTGGTGAGGCACTTTACTTTAGTTCCCTTTGTCAGGCTCTGACGATCCAAGCAAGCTTCGTCTAAATTAGATTTATTTTATGATGATCCCGTTCGCCCTTTAGCGTGTGCATACAACTATCCCGCTGTCGCCCTTACGTTGGGTCGGGCCCGATGGGGAGAGCTGCGTTCATTGTATCTTACCCTAACTCGGAATCGGTCAACAAAGGTTCGGAGGACTTTGGCGGCGAGCCTGGGCGAACTGGCAAGGGTCATTGGTCCAGAGAACGCTCGACGCGATCTTGTCAATGTATGGTGGGATGCTATGCGATGTGCAGAGGATGGTGACACACGATTGAAGGCTATTGAAGCACTCCCTCTTCTGGTCAGCGCACTAGGTGAAGGAGAAGCGAGGGGCAGTATCTTTTCTGGCCTAATAAAAATATGGGAGGAGGGATGGTTACGCGACTGGAGGACCAGAGAAGGTATCATCAAGGTCGTCCCCGAGCTTGCCGGCGCACCAGCTTATCCAGATTACATACACCAAATCCTCAAATGGGGCCTAGAAGACGACTTTGGCACCGTCCGAGAGGTATCGATATCCGTGGTGAGCAAGATTGATCCACGATGTTTTGTTCATCTCAAGGTTGTCCAGGTCACACACATACAACGAGAAGATGGGTCCTGGAGAACTGTTCTGGATCGACTGCGGCACGACATCTTGCAATTGGCCTATGCCCCTTCCTTTCGCAAGCGGATGACGTACGTAACTCGGCTGGTATATTCGACGTCACTTAGCATCGTGCACCAGATACGTTGCCTGCCAGCAAGCACTGGCTGCATCTTCTCAAGTGGACAGCTACTTGGGAGATCGGAAAAATTGGCAAGCCCTGGAAACACTTGCCAGTGACGGTATCACCGGTGTCCGAATTGGCGTCGCTCGTCTTGCCGGCTGTCTTCTTGGTTCGTATCAGTCACGAAAATGGCTCGAGTGTATTAACACGGGCGACTCAGGTAAAGCCATACGGTGTTCCACTCACGTTCCACCACCAGTAGTTGCTCTGGTGGAGCGATTGCGTACGGATGGTTCCGCAGAAGTGCGATCCTATGTACCTTCTTGTGTGGATCCGTCAACCCATCCAGATGAATGCTCTGGACCGTCTGAAATATTCTCTCGCCCACCGTCTTTGAGGCACCGGGTGCTTACTGCCTCCAGCGGACGAGACCCGCCTTGATATGCACGGCCGATCCGGAACGCTCCACTTGGACAGGTTGCTGTTGAACGTTCGTCATACGTATACATTATTGCCAGGGTGTCTTGACCTTCTGTTATATTACTACTTACCATCTCACTGACACGATAGTGTTGTATCCTTGCCTCACTTTTGCGTACTACAAAGCACTGGGCGATGGGGCAGATTGTATAGACGCTACGACTAGGCGCCTCTATTTATACTTTGTCCTAGAGGGAAAAAGTTGCCATCCCGTGCACTGCCCAGGTCGGGTATTGTCCATCACGCTTGCCGCATTTCACGGGATATCAGGGACCTACACCTTTCACTCTGCCCTGCCCCACCGCCCCCGTTCTCTTAGCCTCTGGCGGGAATGAAAGGCGCAAGCTGGCTCCTCGTTACCCGTTATGTCGTTTTTGGTATCGCTTTTTGCCCCAGCTTGTCGCTTGCCACTGAACCGGGATCGATCAGCTCTGTTCACAGTATGTAACGCCATCACATGCAGTGTCGCCGTCTGGAACTCTAGTCTCGTTCATTCTACCCAGTTATGTGAGTTGTGATTGCTTTGACTGCACTCTTCCCAGATTCAGTCCCTCCTCTCAGTCCAAGTCGACATCTATCTCATCTTCCTGGGTGCATTTTCCCTTGTCTCAATATTTACCTTGTGCGTCCTAAGCCCAAGTAGGTGTCGTAGACGGCTCATAGGACGCCAGAATTTTTGTTGAATTGCTATGCGTCAATACGATCACAACTCGCGTGTGGTTCGAGTGTGCATGGATTGCCCTTTTTTGGATCATGGAGCTTGGTTTGCCTCCCTTCACCCCTTCTCCCCCGTACGCTCATGATACTCCTGTAGCTGGTGGCGCCGCTCTGATTGCAATCAAATCTGACATAGCTTGTTCAAGCCAAGGTATGTGATCCACCTCAAATCCTGCTATGATCTGACGTGCGAGGTTAGCTACGAGACCTCCAGACGTCTCGTGTACATCGGAACGCGTGCTCCTCGCATTTACTTGGATGTGTGCCATCATACGTCAGTCGTATCATGCAACCGACGTTCGTGACCCATTAACGTGGACTGTAGTCCTTGCCTATCTGCTCGTCCTTGCGTTTGTCGTCACGTCTGGGCACCACGAAGACCCAAAGATCTGGGATTTCGACGTGCGCACCCTTCGTGTCACAATTTTGCGGCACTACTCCTCGGGTACACCAAACCCGCCCTCGACTACTCGACATAAGAAATGGACCAGCATGGATATCTATAATCCTAGACCCGTGCGCGCTCAATCGATCCAGCTCCTCTATCACCGTGAGGACCCCAGCCCCGACCGTGAGACTGAACCCTTTGGTCCTTTGTGTATGGGACCAGAGCAGATGGACGTTCCTCATTCACCGAATCTCCCCGAGGCCGTCCCTCTTCCCCCCTTGGCAGCCGCTCAGGTCGTACCATCGTCTACGAAACCTATTCTTGCGCCGCTCAGAAACGCGGGGAACGTGCGTTCACTGTCGATAAGCCAGTTTTACCCGTCACAAGGGCTTGCGTCGTCAATCACGTACTCTGTTCCAAGTGCTTCCACTCCAGGACCTGTGGCACGCCAGAGTAATCCCTCGCCCTCACCGCCTCCACTCGGCGAGTGGCCACGACTGGATGTCATGCAGCTACCTGTCAAGCCCAGGCCCAGGCCCAAGCCACCGCTGCCAACTGGCCCTGAGTTCCCAACCCCTGACACGGTTACACAACCTCGCCCGAGGCGGCCTTCAGGTCCCAGGCTGAGGGTACGTTCCGTGGAGAGTGGGCATCGGCCAGCTCCATCAGACACGTCCAGAATCAGTAATTATGAGACCGTATGTCGGCATTGAACGTGTGTTGCGAGAAGACTGGGTACCTGGGTGGTCCTGCTGTAACGTCTTGTGTAGAGGTCACGAATGTGCTATAGAGCGGTCCGATTGGAGATTGACTTTCTAGCGAGGGTTTGGGAGGACTGCTGTGGCCGATTGTGCAGAGGCGAGGTGCAGTGATGTAGTATGTGCTGTATCCGTCGCTTGTCAAGACCACATGAATCCAGTGGCCGTGGCGATGGGTGATCGCTTATTGCTCGAACAAGGCCACATCGCGCGGTCAAGATGGAGAATCCACATGCCGAGCGCCAGGCAGTACTGCTCGAGAGAATCGTAAAGAACTCTGTTCGTGGTCTCGTTCTCGTTCTCCTGCTTCGTCTGACACACGTCTCTCAGTCTGTGTGTACAGAGATGATTCTGGAGCTAAACCACTGTGTCGAGGTACGTCCTCTTTACACAAACCATACTCAGGCCGCGACTCGATCCTGGCTCTATCGATGCCTTGTCCCCCTTTCTCGTGTCGCTCAGGATATACTGCGAGCCAACGCCTCTGTCAAGGTCGCGGCTGATCTAGCGACCAAGTACAGAAAGAATGTACAGTACAATCTAGAGGCGACCAAGCACGAGTCCAGGTCACGATGAGCATCGACGTCTTTATACCTGAGTAGCGGTGCGCGTGCTGTGCCCGCATCGTGGGGGAGGTGGTTGTGGTGCATGCGCTGTGCGTCTCCGTGCCCAGGTGGGCTGGTGCTCGATGCTGGGAAGACCTGTATGAGTGGTTTAGGGCGGTGATACTTTTACTCCTTGCAATTGTCTCGACCATGTTAGAGCAGATCCATGTCGTGTCGAACGTCGTCGCTTTCCCTTTGGACAGTTCGTCCTCGTCGACCTGCTGGCGGTAGTGCGGCCCGGAGAGCTGGCCTTCCTTTTCTAGACAATGTCGTCTGGTTGTTTTATTGTTCTTGCCCACGTGTCCATAGCCGCTACGGACAATATGAAGTCGATACTTATGGACGCGTTCCATGTTCAAGCCTCTGTGTGTCCGGTGCATTGACTACTTACTACAGGCTGGCCCTCTAGTTCCCTCTTTCACCTCGTTGTATCTTGCCTCGTCCACATAGACGCTTGCTCTTTCACGAACGTCAAGTCTCCGATGCACAATAGCTTTCTTGTCATTCGGACTGTCTTTTTCGGTGAGCGCACGAGTGTTCCCTTCGCGCCCAAGGCTAACGTGTACAAAGCACTCCTCACGTATTTTCATGTCCTCATCCTCCTATTCGCGTCGTGGAATATCGTAACAGCCAGATCTTCTGGGTTGTCGGGTGAGCAGCCTCGCCTTTGAGGCAATGCGATGTTGACTTGTGCTCTCCAGCGCCGGGCGCGTCTGTGTTCCTTCTCATGGACTCCATCTTCATCTTCATGCTTGTGCCCATGTGCGTTATCGTCTTGTGTCTGTGACGCGTGCATTGAAACATTTTTGTTGGCCAGAGCGTCTCTTGCTGAACAAATCTGTGCGAAGGCACGACCCGCATACGTGAGGGTCGAGTGTACCTGGACGGCATTAATGAGCGTCCTCCAGTTAGGTGAGGCATCTTCTGTGGCTTTGGTCGTCGTGACTAACGAGGCTGTAGCTGCCAGCATCGATGTGACGGTGAATGGGCCAGCCGTGTACTGCCAGTTGCACTGTCAGTCGCGTGAATGTGAACGTCGGACTGCCACTCACACTCCTCTTCTAGCCCCATGGGCGATGTGCACGTCCTCTTCTTTGTTGGCTCACATCAGCTGGCTGGTCACGCTCATCAGTACGTCTTGTCCACGAACCTGACTGGAACGCACTGACGTCCCTGTCTAGTCTTCTCATATTGTCTCACGATCTTTGTCGCCTCCACTGCTCACGCTGCATCGCTCCCAGACATATGGATCACACCCGTACCTCATGTCCCGTGGTTCCGTCCTCCTGAGGCGTCGATTCTACCTACCCAGAAGCACGCCAAAACATCGGTCTCGTCGTCATCGTCAAGCGAGGCATCTTGTGCTGCCTCCAAATATATTGCAGATCAGTGGGACAAGCTGTCCCGTACCGAGCGCCAACCCATACCATCCGGCCCAGTCGTGTTCTCGAAGGGCCATCAGTCCGTTGATTCCACTCGACCCGCATGGGCTCGCCTCCAGGTGGCTCGCCGTGGCATCGATAGCCCATTCGCGAAGCCAACGCCTAAACGTAAGGAGCCATCGCTGGTCTTGGCCTCCCCGCCGAAGACCTATTCGAGACAAGTCACAATACCGAGGGATTTCCGTTCCGTGGAGGTCAGCAAACGGACAGAGACGATGAGGACTTGTTCTTCGTACTCGACCCTGACAGCACCCATATCCACCGTGTTCCCATGGGAGATCGCCGACCAGGACCTTCCTGTACCACGTCCCAGTCTGTCTGAGTGGGTACGTGCGGACGCCGTCAGGGGAATTACTCCCCACACGCTCCCTTCACCATAGTTTTTCATCTTGTCTAACCTGGCCAGTCGGGTTTCATTGAGACCTTTGAGGTAGTCTGGATTTAGTATGAAAGCTCACTGTTACCCTAGCTAGTCATTTCTCGTTAACTTCATAGCGTGTATAATAGTTCGCGGCAGTCGTTGAACGACACCCGAAGACTGTCAATTCAAAACGAAAAAGAGAAAGCACCGATAGCAATGCACAGATGTGTAAGGTTATGTGTTGGCGAGTACATCCAGGGTCCAAGCTCATAACTCAGCGCCTTCGGAGCCTCCCGTCTCCAACCATAGTACACGGGCCCGAAGCTTGCGGTTCTCCTCACGAGCTTTTGCTAGTGCTGCAGTGCTCCCTTCGAGCTGTCTTTTAGTTTGTTCCAGTTCTTCGAGTGTTTGCTCCTCGACTTCCTCTGCCCCAACAGCAAGTCCTTGTTTCCCAACCGTGAGCCAGAGGATAGTCAAGGGAGGAAAGCTAGATATCTCACCGCCGACGAGCTTTACGAGCCGCCATAGACGAAGGATAACGAGTAGTCCGGCAAGTTCTCGTTCCTTTCCTTTCAGCACGAATTCCAGGACAAACGTAGTGACCACAATAATGGCGTCAAAGAGATGCAAGGGAGCATGCGGAACACCAAAGAAAGGCAAGTAGAATTTGATCCCGAAAGCCCAAAGCGCGAAGGGTATTTCAAGCAGAAAGAACGTAGTGATAGCGAGGGATATGTTGGCTAGGACCTCTAGCCAAATTGGATCTCCTGGTCCTTCTGGAGTAGCACAGCCGTCGACAAGGAAACCATATGCGATGTCTGCAATAACGCAACCTGCATCAATGGCAATCTTGAGTGGGCAGGGTGTGTCATTTCAGGGGGTGAGTGAAGCGAAGACGTATTTATGACCGCACCAAAATCAGGACGAGTGTATGTAAACGCCGGGACTCGAGGAAGCCCGCAACGGTCTCGCGCCAGGTGGAGCAGGTGGTACTTGCACTGGGTCTGGGATTGTCATACGAGATCGGGAGCAGCGGCTGTTGCTCGGCTGCATCCTGGTCAGACATGGTGGTTGTCGGTCAAGCTGCACCGTCCGTCAGCAAGAGCCCTTTTGGACGAGGAAACTATAGTCACGATCACGTGGTAGAGCTGCATTTGGTTTGGCACTGCAGGAACACACGCACTCGGCGATGACATCCTCTATTCTGTGCGTTGGGCTTAGACCGTACTTTGCCCAGCCGGCTACGGCCCTGCGGTCGTCTACCTTCAGGGCGTTGCGAGATTCGATGCGGAATGTCGTCCATTTTACGAGCCTGACGCGTTACGGTACACAAGTAGCCACTCCACGATACACGGCGCGGTGCAGTCTGCCTTTGTTCGTGGCAGCGACCGGCATCGCTGGTGCTGGTCTTGCATTCTCGTCCTTGACATTCCCGGCCATACTTCACTGTGATGGCGAGTGCAGTCTATGGGCGGTCCTCTCTCCCGAGCCCTGACATGCCCCTCTCTAGATGTGGTACCTTCTCAACCCAGTCCTTCTCTTCCTCCGCTTCCAAAGTCGTCCGTGAACGTGTACGAGCTGACGTTTGGCACTGTCTGCGGCATCTGTGCAGGCGTGTTCGTCAAGAAGAGCGCACGCATGGTGGCCTTTGTCGTGGGGGGACTATTCGTTGTCTTCCAGGTAGGCCAACCGCCTGTTCGACTCTCCCATATCGACTGAGCATTACCATGCTACCAAGTATCTTGGTTCCTTGTCTCTCGTCAGGGTAGATTGGGCACACATGGCATCTCAATTCGAGAATTTGTTCTACACGACGGATCTGCTGGGAAAGAGGAAACCGCCGACCGTGGGGTCGATATGGAGACGGGTCGTGGATTTCTTGACAGCCGACTTCCAACCTAGAGCATCTTTCGTAGTTGGGTTGGTGTTGGGACTGAGGATAGGCTAATTGAATGTCTGGGAACTCGACCAGTACGACGTCCGAGGCCATATGTTCTGTACAGTAATACCGTGAGGCGTACACTGGGCAGCTCTAGTCTTCCGGATATGGAAGGAGGGAAAAGCCGGTTAGTTCTCTGGTGCGAGGTGAAGTCAACCGCTCAGAACCGACATCATGGGAGGCAGAAGAGCAAAACACAAGCAGGGTCCACCAGCACCCCTCTCCAAACCTGAAACACGACCGTCACCGAAAGAACTCGGAAAACGCAAGGCAGACGTCGATGCCGATATCGAGCTTGAAGAATCCACCCTCCCCAGGGCTACAAAGCGTACCAAGGAGACCAAAAGGCTCGTGATAGAACCCGAAAGGACGTCTGAAACGTCGCGAGAGGCATCCCCTGTGACAGATGCATCCACCCTGCGGCCGAATGAGTTGTGGTCGTCATCGGATGAGGATTCTGGAGATGAGGACGAGCGCGTTACGATGGGGAATATGGAGAAATTTTCGCGTGCATTGGATGCTGAAGCTGCCCGCGAAGCTAAACTTGACATGGAGGAGATGCAAAATGCCGCTTTGGTGGAAGATGAGGACGAGGACGCGGACATGAATGATGATGCGGAAAACGAGGGTGAAGGCGAACCATTCCGCTTACCGACCGCCGAAGAGAGAGAAGAAGAAAAAAAGGGCATATCTGACGTCCAGGTCGTGCAACGTCGAATGCGACATTGTGTCAGAATACTCCGTAACTTCAAAAAACTTGCGGAGAAAGACAGGTTTGTTGTCTTGAATGATTGGATTGTAACAACTGACATGCGCTGTCAGATCACGATCAGAGCATGTAGAACAACTGCTTTCAGACATCGCGAGCTACTATGGATACAACGATTTCTTGGCCGAGAAGTTGTTCCAGCTCTTCCCGGTAGCCGAGGTGCGCCATCTTTGTCCTCCCTCCTATATAGTGTTTACTTGACCCGACGTAGGCTATCGAGTTCTTCGAGTCGAATGAAGTTCCCCGCCCAGTCACTATCCGCACAAATACTCTCAAGACGCGAAGGCGAGATTTGGCTCAAGCACTCATCAATCGGGGTGTCAACCTGGAGCCCATCGGAAAATGGACAAATGTCGGGCTGCAGGTATTCGAGAGCTCCGTGCCGATTGGTGAGGCAATATAATGCTTCCTTCGTCTGCGTTTTCAACCGAGCCATCTCAAGGTGCAACTCCCGAGTACCTCGCCGGACATTACATGCTTCAGGCGGCGTCTTCCTTTCTCCCTGTCATTGCCCTCGCTCCACAGCCTGATGAGCGAGTTCTTGATATGGCCTCCGCCCCTGGGGGCAAGACGACCCACATCGCTGCCCTTCTCCAAAATACGGGTCATGTCTTTGCTAACGACGCAAACAAGGCCCGCTCGAAAAGTCTTGCAGCGAACGTCCATCGTATGGGCTGCAAGAACGTGACGGTTTGCTCCTACGACGGAAGGGAATTTCCCAAAGTCATCGGTGGATTCGACCGGGTTCTTCTAGATGCGCCGTGCAGTGGTACAGGCGTTATCAGCAAGGATTCGAGCGTCAAGATCAACAAGGTGACGTTCATTGTCTCGTCGTAAACGTCATCTAAACTACATCCTAGTCTGAGCGCGACTTTCGACTTTTGGCCCACCTACAGAAACAACTGATCCTGTGTGCTATCGACAGCGTCTCTCCCGAGTCTAAGTCAGGCGGGTATGTGGTCTATTCGACTTGCTCCGTCACGGTAGATGAAAATGAGGTCGTTGTGGACTACGCTCTACGCAAGCGCCCGAACATAAAACTGGTTGATACAGGCTTGGAATTCGGGCGGGAGGGTTTCACAAAGTATCGCGGGAAGATATTTGACGCATCAGTGCGATTGACACGGCGCTTCTATCCCCATGTGCACAACATGGATGGCTTTTTTGTTGCCAAGTTCAAGGTGGAGAAGCGCTCCAGAGTTCAAGTGGAGGGTAAAGTTGTACCTGAACACGGTGTCGGGCTGTCCACTGTTGGGGAAGACGTCGCATTTGACTCAGAGGAAGACAGACCATTCATAAAAGGTTTGCATGTTGCTCGTGTCGGATGTCACCATTCGCTGATACCTATCACTTCCTGCTCTCAGAGGGAAAGCGAAGACAGATGAAGGCCAAGGGCCTTCGCGTTCCTCCGCGGCACAAGGCTAAGTAGGGACAGAGATGTCGTCTGTTTGTTCCACATGCAAGAACTTTGCGATACGGGCCCACTCTCTGTCGTGGCTTGGGTTGTCGTCGATGGCAGTAGCAAAAGGGTGTATTATGAGCACGCTGCACGCGGATGCTGGATAGAAACAGTACGAATGGTGAAGTCAGCCAAGTGAAGATGCACTGACTCGGAAACATCCGACCGCCACCGAAGATGAAACAGCCGAACAATCGCAAGCAGTGCTATTTGTGTGCGGTTCCGAAGCCCTGAACGGAGGTCTGTGAAATTATAACTCAGGAGGGACCAGACGATTAGTACGGCGATACGTTTCAAGGAAGAGCCTGACGAATTACTGCGTTGGGGATAGCAAATCGTCACCTGGACGCATCCTGCGGGGGAACCTTCGCAGTGGAGTGGGTCGTACTGACAGCATAGGCGGTGAAAGCGAAGGAAACCACGGCTATCTCCCAGCCTTCACGGGTGTAGTATATGCTGGTGCAACGAAGTGACTGGATGCGCAGGTGTCAGGCGTATCAGCATATAACCATGGCTACAAATTGTGCATATTTATTGGGTGGTCCTCACCCATGTCTTTGGCCTTGGCGTCGGCGCAGCACCACCCCGCGCTAGAGACGGGCTCACGACCGCTGAACTCACATGACGCACAGTCAAATCCCGAGGGGACTTGAGCTGCAAGCAGACCCGATGCCCCGTATCCGGGGATGGACGGGTCGGTGAAAGAGTACGAACAATGAATGTGCACGCGTAGGTGGTGACTCGGCTGTCGAGTGGAGGCGTCCTAGGGACGAGCATGCGAGGCTATTTCGTCCGCTGTCAGGCAGGCATGTTATGAGCAGACGGTTGCATGGGCTGGGACGCCTCCATGCCAGTCACGTAAGTGTTCTCCCACCGAGCGTCGCTGCCATTGAGGTGCAGAGAAGGCAGGTCTGCACCCCCATAGCGGTCGCCATTGAGTACTGAGGTGATCCGTACCATTCCGCAAGGCTGATGGACAGCGCTGGATCACTCGCAGGTCTGAACTGAGCAGTGCGTCGCTGAAACAGTCGAGTGTCAGATGACACGACGGTGATAGGACGTCTACCGTGGGAGTGTATTGTCTCCCTTCACGCCATCACACGCGGCGCCCGAATGCGATAACATCACTCCGCCGGTACGGCTGCCAGAAATAAAATAATAATAAAGCATATATTTTTACATTTTCGCGACTCCTCTCTGTATGTCTGCAGACGGACCATGCCAAAATGTAAGGGAGACATTTGAAATGTTTTGAAAAATATCGCGATCGGCAAGTGGATAAATGACGTGATCCGGTGATACGAGTGCACCCACCTATTTTGGCTCGCTGGCGATCTGCCACCGCACGGACCATCGCGTCAAGGAACCCTCAACACCTGCGGACGATAACCCCCAAGACGTCCCCATCCCTCTGCAAATTTTCTGAATGTCCCCGCCGTCGTGCAAGCGTCATGGGAGGTCCCAGAGAGACGAGCGCAGGTGGGCCGACAAACTTCCAAACATTAGGTTAGATGTTTTGTTTGGCGCGTAAGCGGAGCCAAATAGGGATAAGAGGGGCGCGAATTTGTTCTTAACCGTATCTCTTCCTCTCTCTCCTACTCCTCTCTAGCCAACGGCCCAGCGCTGCGTAGCACGTTCCCCTCTCTTCTGTCATTTATAGTTTTTTTTTTTTTCATGTTCGTCTCTTTGTCTGCTCTGGTCTCGCGTTCGCTCTGATCCCCATCTTCAGCTCACATTCGCATTTCTTGCAATAATGTCTGCTACCGAGCCTACCGTTGCTCCCCCTGCCGAGGAAGTCAAGGCCCCCGAGGCCTCTGTCGTCGAACCTGCTCCCGTTGCCGAGACACCCGCTGTTGAGCAGCCTGCTCCTGCTGTCGAGGTTGCTCCTGTATGTCTTTTCCTCTTTTTGGTGACATGCCTCATTGTTCCGCTCCCAGGAGGTACTCAAGGAAGAAGAGCCCAAAGCGGCAGCAAGTATCCTGTATTGAGTTAGCGTCCCGCCTAATCTGACGTCTTTTTGTTTAGGAACCCGCTGCTGAGGCTGAGGCTGCCACTGATACGTCTGCAGAGCCCCCCACGGAGGCTCTTGCTACTGAGCCCGTCAAGGAAGAAAATAAGGTTGTGAGTCGTTTTACTACCGCAAGATTTGGTCGCATTTCCCAACGTGGATCCACTTTTAGGATTCATCTACCGAGGTTCCAAAGAAGGAAGACAGGCCGAAGAGCCCTGGTTTTTTGTCCAAGTTTCTCGCCCCGTTCAACGCAACGAAGAAGCAGGTCGAGAAGAGAGTAAAGGCTCCTAAAAGCCCCAAAAAGGAAAAGAAAAAGGATGAAGTGAGTAGCTCAGGATTGATCCGGCGACAATTTTTATGATAATCTGTCAGTCTGAGCCTGCTGCCGCTGCCGAGGAGGGATCCGCCGAGGCCAAGCCCGACGAACCTGCAAAGGTAGAAGAAGCCCCAGCTGTGGAAGAGGCTCCCGCGGCGGAGCCCGTCAAGGAGACCGAGACTGCACCCTCTGCTGATGAGTCGCCTGCTGCCCCTGCAGAGCTTGTGACCGAGTCTGCACCGGCTGAAGTCCTCGTGGCGGAGGCTGCCAAGGAAGAAAAGGTATGGATGTCTTGAGGGTGGCTCATGTAGTTCATTTCTGATACATTCCTCTTCCCTAGAGTGAAGAGAAGAAGGACGCCAAAGCTGTCAAAGTTGGCCGCCGTATATCATTGCGTGTAACTGAGTTCTTCAAGATCAAGAGGCACGAAGTCAGTGCACCTGCGAAAGTGGACGAGAATCCTCCTGTGATTGACGAGCCAACTCCTCTCCCACCGTTGGAGAATCCTGCTACGGATGCTCCTGCAGCCACTACTGCGGAGCCGCCCGTTGAGACATCCGAGCCGACTCCTGCTACTGCTCCTGTCATTGCCGCTGCGGCATAAGTGAGATCTTTTGCCCAGCAGCATGTATGGTGGATATGAGCTTTGAATTAATCTTCTCGTTGGTATGTCATTTGTGGGCGGTTTACACCACTCGTGACTGCGGATTCCTCGTCCTGTCTATGACTTGCCTTTCCTTTTTATATTACATTACTCATTGGATGTGGTTTGCTTTTACTTGACGACTCCCTCCTCATGACTACCGCGATCCGTGTTTTCACTGGCTAATGTCGATTCATCTGACCGATACCCTCTATTCTGCGCATGGTGGATCGAGCTTCTTTGCATGTTATATAAGTCCTTCGTGTAATGAAGTCTAGGGGCTTGCAGAAGGCGCGGGCGAGTGAAACCACCTGAGCTGAGATGACTCGGCTGTACCCATTTCGCCACGCTGCAGGGGCTCAGTTTCGCCATTCTCCTGCTGTTGGATTCGAATGGGTCCAACGTCCTCTGCCGTCGACGAGGAAGAGGTCCTTCAGGCAGTAGTCCTCGCAGACGGTTTCAACAAGCGATTCGCTCCTCTGACTAGATACAAGCCAAGGGCAAGTCGCTCTGATCGTTCACACACCACCACCACCCGTTGACCCCAAACCACCAGTGTCTACTGCCAATCTGTAATGCACCCCTCCTTGACTGGACCTTTGAAGGCCTTGCCCTGGCTGGCGTGCAGGAAATATATGTCATATGTCGTTCGCATGCTGAACTTGTCAAGGCAGCGATAAAGTGGGTGCAATCTTAGTTCTTCCGACATCGTGACTCACTTTTTGACTCATTTCTTGCACCATCCTCCACCTTATAGAAACTCCAAATGGTCCAAACCCAGTACTGGTCTGAAGATCGTCCCGATCGTCACTGCCAAGGAGACGTTTTCTCCTGGTGATGCCATGCGAGATATCTACACGCACGGGATCATCACTTCCGACTTTATTCTCGTCACGGGAGATCTCGTCAGTAACGTCCGGATCGATGAAGTCGTTCGTGTCCACAAGGAACGTCGGAAGACGAACAAGGATGCTATCATGACGATAGTAGTGAAGGAGAGTGGCGCGCATCACCGCACTCGGTATGTCTCCGAGCGTTGCATCGCACGTTGTGGCTGACGTTTGTGGATCAGACCAAGTGGCGACTCCGCCGTCTTTGTTCTGGATCCGGAAACGTTGGAGTGCCTGCATTACGAGCCTGCCACCGGCTTCCCGCCCAAGAAGTACGCCAACATTCCACGCGAGATCCTCACCCAGCATCCCGAGGTAGACATCCGGAACGACTTCATCGATTGCTCGATTGACGTTTGCTCTGTCGAGGTATGTGAAGTTTCAGAGGCTCATCCTAACCCCGACCCGACCATGCGGTGGCAGGTCCCGTCACTATTCCAGGACAACTTTGACTATGGAGACATTCGGAGAGATTTCGTACACGGTGTCCTCACATCTGACTTGCTTATGAAAAATATCTATTGTCACATTGCAAAGGATGGGTATGCGGCCCGCGTCAAGGACACCAAGAGCTACGATTCCATCAGGTTGATGATTACTCTTCCTCGGCCACCGTCCATCACTCATTCAGTTCTTTAGCAAGGACATTCTGTCTAGATGGACGTTTCCGCTCGTTCCAGATGACAATCATCCAGCCGGACAATCGTACGAGCATCTTCGTGGGAACAAGTACATCGCAAAGGACGGTTCTGTCGTACTTTCCAGGTGAGGTTTGCACTCTTGCTTCCTACATTGTCATTCACGGCGTCGAAACAGAACGTGCAAAATTGGCATTCAAACGCTCATCGGGTCAAAGAGCCAGATCGCAGACAATGCACTGGTTGTCGCTTCTGTTATTGGGCAACGCTGCGTTATCGGTGCAGGGTCTGTCGTTCGCAATTCATATCTCTTCGATGATGTTGTCGTTGGCCCGAACTGTGTGATCGAGTACAGCATCGTTGGAACTGGTGTTCAGATCAAGGAGGCGAGTCGGGTTGAGCGGGGGTGTCTGATCGCCGATAGAGTCACTATCGGGCCTCATGCCAGATTGGAACCCTTCCAGAGATTGTTAAAGAAACGTGACGCTGATCACGAGGAGGAAGAGGAAGAGGCTAGCGATGATGCAGACGAAGAATAAGACGAGGAAGAGAGCGAGGAAGAAGACGATTCCGACTACGAGGAAGTGGAGGCCAGTAAGTGCGAGTTGAAAAAATTTGCCAAATACTCGTCTTTAGTTCTAGGTCAGGAACCCGCTATGCTCGAAAAGCTTGGGCCAGAATCCAATGCGATCATATGGCCTGAACCCAAGGTCGACGAAGACGAGGATATCGACGAGGTTGAGCACCCCATCAACCAGCGACTCATGCGCATTGGTGTGGTCTCTACGCTTTTTCTGTAGTCCATCTACTTACTAGTCGACATGTCCAGGCGATGATGCTTCCGACCTTGAACTCTCAGATCCAGGTTCTGTGACATCCTCTGAGCCGGAATCAGAATCCGAGTCGGACTCGGTGGGCGAGGATAGAATCGGAGATCAGAGTCCAACGTCTTCCTCTACGTCTCTTCCTTTGAGTGCACCCTCCAACCTCGTTGCGCAAGCTGACTCTGCTGCACTTGCCGAGTTCCAGCATGAGGTCACACAGTCATTGGACCGGGCGTTTGCAGAGGGTCACTCTGTCGACAACGCGGCCGTGGAGCTGAAGACACTCAGGATGGCGAGTAACGTTCCTCTCCGAATGGTCAGGCAAGCAGTGGTGGCAGCCATTGTGAGTCGGATAAAAATAGTAGAGGGCGGTGGGCGACCACAACGGCAAGAAATCGCTGCTATGACCAGCAAGTGGGGTGACCTGATCGACAAAATCGGTGGGGTCGATCCAGTGGAAACCATCGACGTCTTGCAGGTAATGATGTGAAGGAAGACCTGTATCAACGTTGCTGATGCCGATGGTGTGTTAGGAGTGCTGCGCTTCATCCGACCGTTTGCCTCTGTTCGGACAGATCCTTGCTGCACTGTACCAGCAAGACATTGTAGAAGAAGACGACATTCGGAACTGGCACAAGAAACCGAATGCGCAAGGCGGAGGGGTAAAGCCTCCAGCTTCTCAAGAAAACTTTAAGAGATGTTGGATTGTGGGAGCTCACATGATAAAACAATTTGACGAGCAGGAGAGCGAAGAAGAGGAAGAAGAAGAGGAAGAGGAAGAAGAGGAAGAGGAAGAAGAAGAAGAAGAAGAAGAAGAAGAAGAAGAGGAGGAGGAGGAGGAGGAGGAGGAGGACGGGGAAGGTGTCAAAGAGAAGAATGATGCCAAACCGACTACGGTTGTACCACAACCACCTGGTACTGCGAAAGCCACTCCACAGGTGACATCAGAGGATGATGACGAAAGCGACGAAGAAGACGAGGATGAAGATGGAGACGATGATTCAATGGACGAGGCAGAAGAGAGTGGATAGATTCGTGTGGATAGTGCACAGAATTCAAACATACTACATAGATGTCAATCCAATCCTCGTCAAGTGAAACAGTCGTGCATGGACCGACACAAGGAGCCGGTATTACGTTACCGTCTAGTATTTCATAATGATGTAGAGCGCTGTGGGGGACGTCTTGAGTGAAAGTACGCAAAAAGGCGATGTCAGTGTCCTGACCGTGGATGACACCAGGCCTTGGGGAAAGCGTGTCAGAGAGAGCTAGACGAAGGCAGTGCACGCTTACAGCCAACCGAGAATCGTGAGAAGAATATTAATAAGCTATACACACGTGGTCAACTGAGCAGGGGAGCGGGGTTGCGGATTGGCTGGCGTACCAAGTCAGCACCACAGCCCCGCTCCAAGAAGACTCCCAGAGGTGGAAGGATAACAGCGCAACTTGATGACATGATTGAACCAGACACCACAACCGAGCACGCAGTTTGTACTTACATGACCTACGACACGTGTCAGAGAAGGAGACGATGAGGACAAGACGGGCTCACTTTGCATATGTCGGATCCAGTGAGAGCCATGGTGAGTGTGGGTTGACGAGGAAGGCGTGGCCATCTCATCACGGAATTTATACGATTCCTCTCCGCAGCGACCGCCAGAGACGTGGCCTCTATGACGTCACCCGAGGTGCCGACCAGTTACGTAACATGACTCCCTCGCTCGCTCTCATGGAGCTCGTCGAACATCTCCATGTCTCGTACCTTCCCTCCGCGCCCGCAAACACATCACAGACATTCGACGTGTATCTCCCAACGCATACGTTGGGCGATCCGCACCGTCAGCAGGACACACCCGCCCTCATCTGTTTCATACACGGCGGGGCATGGAGATCGTGAGGCGTCCTATCGTCATCCGTCCTCGAGCATGCTGAAATCCTAACGGCATCAGGGAGGATAAGGCAGATCATGCTACCTTGGCTCGAAAGCTTGTCAGATCCACGGGGCATCCAGTCGCGCTGCCCAACTATCGGCTGACACCTAGAGGGCCCACTCCAGACAACTACCTCCACCACCCAGCGCATGCTGAGGACATCCTCAGGTTCCTTGAGTTTGTCCTCTCGTGGCACACGGAAAACGGGGGATGTTTGCTTCGGAGACCGACAAAGCTCTTTCTCATTGGTCACAGTTGCTCTGCGCACATGCTCTGTACCATTTTCCTGCACATGCCAAGTGGCTCGGAGAGCGTCTGCCCATCTGACGAACTTGTCCAGTCGACAGCGGCTATTATCATGTCGGAGGGGATATACGACATCGATCTGTTGCTTTTGAGCTTTCCCTGGTACAGATCCGGATTCATCGAAAACACATTCGGTGAAAGAGACTCTTTCAAGGACATGTCAGCAATCAAGGCGACGGTGAATCCAAACGGCCAGCATATATCTTGGTTCATCATACACTCTAAAGGGGACACGCTCGTAGATGAGCGTCAGAGCACGGCAATGTACGACTTCCTGAGCGGAAACGCGTGCGTGGTTTCAAAGTCGTTCGATGGCTGGGAAGACGAGCACAATGATATCCTAAACGGCCCCAGATACATTGCTATGATAGATGCCTACATAAGGAGTGTCGAGAGTGCGAAGACAATCTAGTCAGGTAGTCATCCTTGCTCGGTTACGCTCAAAAGTTTCGTCCCAGTGGGGTGCAATGAAATCTTGTATGCTAGTCATGCTCCTTTGCCAGCAACTGAAGTCCTTCTTCGAGCGCTAAAGCTGCGCGCTCGCAGTCTAGCTTGGTGTTATACAGTGGGGCAGGTGCCAGCCGAATAACGTCGGGCTTCCTCTCATCCCCGACAACACCTCTTGATAACAGATAGTTGAATACTTTTGCCATGACACCAGACTCAGCGGGTAGGAAGAGCAGAGACAGCTGAGCACCCCTCGACTCTGGCACGTGGGGGGTAATGATAGTGAAAGCAGGCTGTTGCTTATGCGATTGTGGTTCCTCGTCTTCAGATGGGTATCTTTCAGCAACAAATTCGACTCCCACGTAAAATGCTGATTTGACCAGGAGAGATTCCAGATAGCCAGTCAGCAGCACGGATCGTTCACGCAGAGGCTCCATCATGCCGACGTCTTTGAATACCTGTAAGCTGCCGAGCAACGAGACCGTTGCCAACACGGACGGATTGGATTGTTGGTACCCCTGAGCGCCGGGTATAGCAGAGAATTCGGGGGGCATCAGAAATCGTGTGACGGGGTCATGTCCCCACCACCCTGCATACCTAATGTGTGGCAAGTTCTAGTCTAGCAATCTTGTGACTAGATAGGATGAGGAAATACGTACTGTGGCGCTTTCTCGCGTTCCCACTTGCTATGGACAAAGAGACCGCCGATACCACCAGGTCCTGAATTGAGGTATTTGTACGAGCACCACACCGCAAAGTCGACGTTCCAGTCGTGTAGGGCCATGGGAACATTGCCGATTGCATGCGCGAGGTCCCAGCCGCAGATACAGCCCTTGGCACAACATATATTAGATGCTCCAGTTTCGCTCATGAAGCCCAAGTAAAAACGACCAAAACCTGGGTGCGAGCATTGCCCGGAGTGGGGACGTACGTAAAAGAACATAAGGAGCTCGTAAACTTACTTGTGCCTTCGCGGCATTGGTGATCGCCTCCATGGGAAACCACTGTCCAGTGTAATACTGCACGCCGCTGAAAATTACGAGGGCGATAAGCGAACCTTCCTTAGCGATCATGTCGAATATGTCCGATTCGCGAAGGGTGAGCTCGCCACGCCGAGGAAACATCTCGATGATCGTCTGAGCCGGGTCATATCCGTGCAGGCGAACTTGCGAGGTAAACGCGTACTGAGGCAGGTCTATCGGGGTGTTTCTACGGAGAAAGAAGAGCCTGGACGTACTTGATCCGAGGGAAAGGCTTTGCCTTCGCAGAGAATCTTGAAGCGAGTAGGGGTTGGCTTGTAAAATGCTGACATCATGAGATGCAGATTCGCAGTCAACGTCCCCATACAAGCAACTTCTTTCTCCTGAGCACCTGAGAAAGGCGATACAAAGACCTTGAAAACATAATATGGCTGATATTTCTGAGAGGCATACTCACCAACTAATTGTGCAAGGAGGGGAGTGACCGTATCTGCAATGTTCATCCATACACGGCCATGTGGATGGTCGGAGTGGGCTGCCACAGCTCTGAGAAGTTCGTTGACGAGGTAAATAAGTACGGACAGCCGATACCCGCAGCAGGTGGTTCACCGAGTTTCCCATACGTGCAGTTCTTCTTCAAGGAGAGCTTTTGACCGTTTAGCTAATGGACCTAGAGAATTACCACAGAGGTATGCGCATCGTTGGTCACCTGAATGAGACAGGAAGAGATGGCGTAAGTGTGCTCGATCCCTGGTGAGAACGGCTAATGGCAACCATTGGGCACCGAAGGCTGGCCACCGCAATCCTTGTTTGCTGGGATGCAGAACTGGTCACTGGTGAGCACGATAGCGAGATCCTTGTAGTCCGGTGAGGACATGGTGAGGCACTGATGGCTGTTTGGTCGAGCGCAGTCCAACCCCCTCACGTTACCACACTGGGTTGTGGAGGTATCAGCTCCTAGAACGGAGACCGCCGCTTTGTATCCCTGGACACATGTCGACCGTGAGTCAAGACTACCACGTAGGCAAACCGCGAGTGGCGATTGTGGTCGGCGCTGGCCCCGTCGGCTGTCTTGCGGCAATATCACTCGCCAAGTTGGGCTGGGATGTCGTCGTCTATGAAGCAAGGCCCGGTGAGCTGTCGAGATGTGTCCCATTTACAAACCAGCTTCAACCCTACCAGACTTACGGCTCCCCTCTTCCAAGGCTGCCGCCCGGCAGCGCTCGATTAACCTCGCAATCTCATCCCGCGGAATCGCCGCTTTACAAGCTGTTGATCCAGCCGCAACAGCTAGATTTCTACAGACTATTATCCCGATGCGTGGTCGGATGATTCACGACATCCATGGAAATCAGCATAGCCAACAGTATGACAAGGATGGGCTGGTGGGTAGATTCTCGCGTGTTGATTGGGGTGTTATACTTCATTCGCGTGTCTGTCGGGCGTACACTCACGAGTGCCTTCGGGCGTTTCCTTCTTGCAGTGCATCAACTCCATTGATCGTGCACTCCTCAATGAAGGCTTGCTCGAGGAGGCATCTGCCATTCCGAATGTTCATTTGTGCTTCGACCACAAGGTTCTGTCCATCGATTTCGACAATAGGACAATGGTTATCCAAGATACAAACACAAAGACGGATGTCCGAGCGACCTTTCACCTGTGCGTAGGTGCTGACGGCAGCTATTCCGTTGTCCGTCGCCAATTAATGAGGGTCGTAAGGTGTGTTAACTTGTTTGCTGCTGGAGTTCGACGCTGACGGATGGCATCTAGAATGAATTTCCAGCAGGAATATATCCCGCATGAATATATTGAACTCAAAATGCCGGCAGGACGTGATGAGCATGGTCAGCCTGTATTCTTGCTTGATCCGAATCACCTCCACATCTGGCCTCGCCACTCCTTCATGCTCATCGCGCTCCCAAACAAAGTAAACGCTTGTCGTCCTGCTTTTTTCCACCTGCAAGCTCACACTATCCCAAGGACAAGTCTTTCACATGCACGCTATTCGCGCCCACCGTTGATCTTGATCGCTTAATTGGTCAGGAAGCGATCTTATCATGGTTCAGGACACACTTCCCGGATGCCCTCCTCCTGCTCGGAGAGGACAGACTACTCAACGATTTCACCAAGAACCCGCGAAGCCCACTCATCAGTATCAAGGTGCGCTTTACCTGGACACGTTTGACGATTGAGGATCTCAGAGATCCAATTCCCATTAGGCAAAGCCGTATCATTACAAGGATCGGTGTGTAATTTTGGGCGACGCTGCGCATTCCATGGTACCCTTTTACGGACAGGGCCTCAACTGCGGTTTGGAGGATGTTAGGGTTTTGCAGGCACTGCTTCTACAGGAGGGCGTGGCTTCTTGCAGCCCAGTGACCCACATAGGGGACCAAGAACTCGCGGACACGAGGTTATTGGTTGCCCTGTCCAAGTACACTGAAACAAGGCACGAGGATCTCATCGTTATCTGTGAACTTGCCATGGAAAATTAGTAAGTTCGATCATCCGTTACTAAGGCGTCCATTCATTGTTTACCGCTGCAGCATCGAAATGCGGCATTCTGTGACAACACTCATATACCTTTTCAAGAAGGCGCTGGACAACTTACTGTATGCGATCACCTTCAACAAGGAGTCCGTCGTTTCGGTCGCGCAATCATTGGATACCATCCCGTTTCCATCTCTTAACCCTACAGGATGGCTGCCACTGTATACGATGGTCACCTTTCGCCCGGATATCAGCTACGCAACGGCTCGGGCGAAGGCAGCCAAGCAGTCTTCCATACTCTCTTTCGTTGGGTATCTCGGTAGTGCAGTTCTTGGGACTACCGGGCTCTATGCTACGCTCCACGTTGTCCGTTGGCTGCGGCAGCGGTGACAGGGCCTTTGGCCGTGTCAACTTTGGGCCCCGTGGCTGTCATTACCCACTAATTCCCTCGGTTGACGGAGAAATGGCAGTGACATTTTACCATAAGCCATGGGTTCAATTATAATTTTCTCTCGTCGTGACCCAGGGCACTGAACGGTGATTAATTTGACACGATGTTACATGAGGATATCCCGCAGAGCTGACTAGCGACACATGTTTCCGAGGGGAGTCTGGACGTTGGCCGTTGACGCGGCCGTTCACAGGCGACAAAATAAGTAACTTGAAGCATGTGCACGACTCACGAAAATCGTCGCAGCAGACAACAAGTCCCTGTGAGATGCGCCATTATTGGTCTACGTAAGCCTTACCTAGTAGAAACACAGAAAGCAGAGTCAATAGTCGTGCTTTGTCGTGAGGAGTTGGTATACAAGAAAGCAAGAAGTGCAACATAGTCGAAAAACACGGAGATGTAGGGTGGGGGGGAGAAAGGGGAGCTAAGTCTTCTTCGGTGGCCGACCTCGTTTCTTCTTAACGCCCTCCTCAGCCAGACCCTCACCAGAGGCAGTAGTGGACGTAGCGGCCGCAGTAGCTTCTTCTGGTTTCTGCTCTTTACGCGGACGGCCACGTCGCCGCTTGGCAGGCGGCTCCTCTACGCCTGAATCGTCTGGTTTCTTTTCCTGCAAGGGAAAGAAAAGGGTCAGTCGAGAATCAGGGACAAGGGAAGGTAGCAAGACAGATCTACTTTGCGCGGTCTCCCCCTCTTCTTCTTTACTGGTGTGCCATCCGAGGGAAGCGATGTGGCAGATGCAGCCCCTGATTTCTTGTTTTTGCTGCCTTTAGGGCGACCGCGCCCCCTTTTGGCAGGTTGGGCGTCTTTGGGTGTTGCAGCGGCTAAGAAAGTGACGGATAAATTTTGAAAAAATGATGTGCACACGGAGGAGCCGGGTGTCGAGTTGACGAGGGAACAAGAGCTCACCGTCTGTGTGCTCTGCACTTGGCTGATCATTTTCTTCGATATCTTCGTCATATCTGTCCACCGTGTCGTCTTGGTGAGGGGAGGCGGACATGTGTGGATGTTGGGAGAACGGTGATCACGGGAGGTCGGCAGCGACGGGTTGCAGGTAAAGGACGGCCGCGTCGAGGGGAGAGGAAAAGCGGGGAAAGGGTGAAGCCCTCGTTTTAACGGAATATTATCCCCCTACCGAATATAGTTGGGACGTGTATTGCAATTGTTTCCCTCGCGTGGAATTTTGGCCAAAACTAGGATTTATTATTATCGTCGGGCAATCTGCCTGTTCCAAGTTTTTTAAACCCCTGATATTCGGGGGAATACATACGTAAATGGGCGGGCGAAGCACACAGAAAATTCATTCCTGTCGATTTTGTGTCGCTCCCAGGGATTGCCACCGCCGGTCAGCAGCGCGGCGCAGGACCTGATCAACGCTGCACAACGCCTCTCACATTCTCCACACAACTCTCTCCCATTCCAGCCGCAATAGATGCTCGGACGACCATCCCACCTTCCCCACTACAGCTCTCCATCAGGCCGCCGATCGGCGTTTGGCGGTTGCGTGGCCTCCGCACGTCGTCCTTGAGTGAGCAACGTACGCATGTGCAGTAAACATACCAACCAGATAATCAATGGGATTTTACTTATTTATTCTCATTTCTATTTCCACTTTTTTTTTTTTTTTTTTTTTTTTTTTCACGCTCACAAGTGCCGCATGGGCCCAGGCCGCGGAGTCGGCCCGCCTTCCACTTTCAGTCGGCGATATAATTAGCAACCTGTTGCGCAGCAGACGTGGAATTTATGCCTCTGGTCACTGCACACTCCGCCCTTCCAGATGAGACGCCCGAGTCTTGCCGCCTTTGCTGTGTCGCCCGTCGTGCTCTCACAAGCGCGATTGCTGTACGCTGGTCCTGAAGACCTTTACGCACTCCCAAAGTATCGTGTCACCTTTCTCAACGACCTGCCCATCCTGAATGAAACGGCACAACGTTGGATCCAGGATGGCTTACGGGGCGGTCAGCGGGAGTTCCTTGGCGATTCAGGGGACCCGTCCGTATGGTACTCGCCGGCCAGCGTGAAGGAAATAGGTGGTTCTGAAGCTGGGACGTTCCGCGGCATACCCAATGTCTGTATGTTTAACATGTACTTGCGGGCTCGTCGACCTGACGTGACTGGGACGTAGCGCAGTCAGAGACGCCGGATTATTCCCTCCATCACATGAAAATTGGCCCTCACAATGAGTTTCTTTGCCTCATTCCATCCGCACGTGATACAGGCACTGCAACAGAAGACTTTGATGGCGATGCAACACTCCGTAATAGCTGGTCGTTACTCCAACCATTGTCCGGAAAATGCCTTTACGTGCGATCATCGTATCTGCAACTGCGGTCGAATCCTGACCTCGCCACTAGCATCGACAAACCTGGTTCACGTATTCCTATTGTCACAACAAGGAAATTAGACAATTTAAAGAGCTTGCTCCCACGCAACCACCCACAGGTAACACATGTTTTGACTAATGGCTTGGCGTGCTCAAATAATGTCCTGTAACCAGGGCCATATGAGCCTGCTGAGGATCCACAGGCATGTTTCCACGGTCTCTTTGAAGACGCTTTCTGAGATTTATTCAGTGGGAAGCTTTCACGCTTGGTCGCTCCCCTATTACACCAGACAGCAGAGCGGACGTGGTCGTCCCTGACCAACTTCCTCATACTGCCAATTTAGAAGTTGCACACGGCCCAGGTTCTCGTTACCTCGTGCAACGATGGGGTAGCGGCACATACTGCGATAAAACTGGGAAACCCCGCGAGGTTGAAGTGCAGGCAAGTTGGATCAGTCTGTCACCCAAGAATGGCTAATAAATGGCTATCAGTTCCACTGTTCGATGACGATGGCTGATTCCATACTTCTCGTCCGAGAAGCCAAAACATGTTCCTACGTGCTCGTGGTACAGACACCGCGCTTATGCGGTGAACCTGGGTTTAGATCTCGTCTAGAAATGCGCGATGAATCGCTCGTCCGCTGTCGACAAATCATTGATCCGATTTCTGACCAGGTTTCTCCCTCCGAATCAACACAACTTGAACAGAGACAATCAGGCGAGCCAATGAATGCGAATGAGTCCGACCGCCCCCTCCATCTTATCAATCGGGAGCCTCGTTTCATTGTACATACTCCGTCGCCTCTCCAGAGTTCCCAAGAGTCGACCATCAGTGATAAAGGTGATGGTCAGTGGGATGACCTTTGGAAACGAGCTGTGGAGGCTTTGATGACCTCGCCCGAAATTCAAGGCCGCAGCGGCAACAACCCACAAGTCTTTCTGAATCAAGGTGAAAATGGCGAAATTGTCATTGAGATTTTGGAGGAAATACCAATGGACGGCAGTGGAGAGGGAGGAATTCAGGCTGAGGTGACTGCTGAAGATTATGCACGCTTGACAGACGTGCTGCGAAATGCGGTACTCGACTTGAAGCGTGATGGGGGAACGAGGGAAAGCGATGAAGAATGGGAAGCGGGAGAAGAAGAAGGGACCTATCACACAAGAGACGAGTTGTAATGTGGGTTGGCTCCCATCGTCTGGTTCGGTCTAGCGGCCTGAATACTATCCATGTGCGGAATCCAGTCTGGACTCTAAGGGAAGGTGCGAGCAGCTTGGAAGGAAGGAGTAAATACTGTTCATATCCGTGTCATGAAGCTGGGCGCCATTAAACTTAGTGGCCCAGTCACTGATCGGGCTAGCGTGCAAGATGCTGCATTTTTTCCTCGGACGGATGGCCAGTTCTAATTCCCGTAGAGACCATCACTCACTGATGGACTTTGTGCAGGCCCTCAAACAAGAATATAACGGAATAATATTTTCACATGAACTCATTAGCGACGTGGTTCCACTGCTCATCATTCCACAACGTGCCTGGGCCATCGTGCACCAGCCGGCACGACTCAGAACGTCAGGCAGGAACACCCAAGAGCCAGAGTCGGTGGGCTGACAGCAGACCGCATTCTGTACCAAAGTGCCTGACGTTGTTCCTGTCCACCCCAGCGCATCTTGCAATCATTGAACCTTGCCGACTGCTGCGTTTTCTCAACGGCCATTCACACGTAGGCGTCATCTCCTCGTCGGATATTCTGGAACGTGGTGCAAATATATCCCGGTGTCACTAGAAGAACGTCAAGTTTGTCCACCTCTGGAATTTTCTCTGTGCTTCTGTGGCGGCTCGGGGGTCCCTCCCGAAGCCCTGGCTGTCGATAATAATCGTGCACTTATCGTGCGCCACTGGCGGTCGTTTGGACTCCCCCCCCCGCGTCTTCCGTCCACTGCCCTCGATTCGTATGTTCTCATGGACCGTACGCCTTTGAACACGCATTCACGTGTCCAGACCCGAGTGCGTAATTTTCCTGTGTATATGATCCTTTATATATATCATTATTTAGTTGACATTATTTCGCCAACGACTACTTGTTCCGTTCCCCCTTCCTCGCGACCTGTTTCGTCGTCCGTCGGGTTCTCAGCCCTGTCTTCATCCTGACGTTATGCGCCATGTGCTGAAGGTTCCACCTCTTCTGCATGTGGTTCGTGGTGCTGACTTGTCACAGATCAAAACGGAAATGTTTAGATCCACTTGAGACGGATGCTCCACGCCTGACTTGTCGTTTTTATGCCATTTCTCCGCACGCAGTCCGATTATGTGTCCGTCGAGCACACACACGGCAGCTGTTTCCTTCCCACAGCACGACACAAACGTGAGCACGAACACATCAGATGATATCGCCCACCCAGGTCTCCACTCGGTCTGTTGTCCCTAGGATTCCACTTCACTACTCTCACGTCTTGCTGCGCATCACCTCGCCCACACGATGGCCGTTTGCCCTTGAGCAAATAGTCAGATAAGGTTTTATTGCATGATTATTTAATGATACGAGAGCGGCGTTGGACGTGTGCCTTCGGTTGTGTTCTGTTTTTTTTTTTTTTTCGCGTTGGGCGATGTCACTCGCCGACCTGGTTCCATGATGCTCAGTTGCCAAACTACTGCCAGCCTTCGTTGAGGAGCTCTCAGTGGCATTCGATTCGATTGTGACGAAAGTCTGCTCTCCCTTGCCGTTTTGTCGTCTCATGAGCATCCTGGCTCGTGCGTGGCAGAACTGTTCCCTTGTCGCTCCGAGAGGGACTACGGGAACCGCTCTGTGCTCTGAGGACTGCCATGCGTATGTAGCCTTGTCCTGGGCTGACAGCACGACAGCACGATTGAGTTGTCAGTCGACAGCCCCTTGTGGTATGAACTCCTGGTCTAGCCCATCGTGCATATTTCCACAGCCCTCGAGGTCTCCTAAAGCCGGGGCGACAAGCTACACCCATCCTCTAGGTCGAGCTTGACGTGGACAACTGTTTCAGCCCATGACAGTCATCAGAGCCTTTCACTACACATCTGGAAGACCGGTAGTGGTTCAGAAAGCCGCCGACGCAGTGGTTACAGCCTTGCCCCTCTCGTTGATGTCGATGCCTGACGAACTTGCGTCCGATGCATCTCCTCGGTAGCGTAGGGCGGCGCATGGACCCCAGCTGTTCTCCTTATCCCAAGCGGGCACGAGGACACGACACTTGTGGCAGGCTATGGCAATGCCCGGCAAGTCTCTACAAAGTTCATCCATATGACAATCTGAAGACGTGCGAGCAGACGTGCCAGTCCCCGGACCACGACAGAGGAGCAGGACATTCTCCTCATCCAACGGTCAGACTTGATCACTCAGTTCTCGCGTTCTCAGAGCTGATGCAGGGTTGCGCCCGTAGTTTAGGGTAAATCCAGCAACGCCAAGCTGTCCTTTCCGGTGTATTCCGGTCGTAACTATCCGCCACCATCATTGTGCTGTAATAGGTTTCGAGAAAGGCCAGCAAGATCAACATGTCATTGGGCTCAGTCGAGGTTTGGTGGTGCATGCTGTTTCGTTCATGACTTGAACCGGCGTCCGTGGAAGTGCCTCCATTGTCTGGAGGGCATCTTGAACAGACGCAACTCGTATATGTCGTGTGTCCGTATTCGAGTTCCGCGGGTATCTTGGTATTTCCCTTGTTGGAGGTCCAACGTTTCGCTCATGGCCTGTAGCCGACTCGTGCACTCCAGGTTTACTAGAGCACTCCGGGTGGCTCATGGGACAACGTCCTGCAGGCTTCCAGCATTCCCAGACAGGCTTGTCCTTTCTCGGACACTGAGACAGATGGCACGCATTCCAAATATAATCTTTTTGAGGCCGATCGTCTCACCACCAACAAACTGCTACGATCGCTACCGTAGAACGTGGGTGTGTTTGTGTTTTCAGGGCCTTACTGTATAACGAGCAATCCACTTGCACTTCCCACTCTATCCCCCTTTTGAACGGTGATGGTTGTGTAAGTTACGTTTTCTTCAGCTGGGCGGTTCGCTAACGACAGACAGCCCATGTGCAGATTCCCGACATTGAGCGGGTAGTGCTGTTGCCCTCGATTTAAATAGCTGCGTTCACCAAGCTTCATACATGGCACATTGCCGCGGGCTACATCATCTGTATTTCAATTCCCTGTACGTCCTTTCATTCGTGCCACGCTGCAACCCGCTATTGGCACCTTACAAACCCTGACATCTGGCGCCAAGTGAGTGTATTTCGATGAAATCGGAAATATGCCCAAGTCCATGGTCATCATACACTCCATGCATCACCCGCCGAACCGGAGACGTTTCAGGATATTGGACGGGCGCCTTCAAGTGTGCCCCTGCGCAGACGCCGAGCCAAAAGTGCCCATCACCGGTCTCAAAATCAAGTACAAGACCTTTCCTTTCCATGTCAATCAGACCGTGTTGTTCCTCGAAAATTCCGATAGCGGACATTACCTCTCCATGATAAGAAGAATAAATGCACCTGGTTCGAGATGTTTGGTGTTCGCCTCGTGCTTTCAATGGGTGTTGGTGGAGAGGCCGTGGCAGGCAGACCTCGGTTGGCAAACCTGAAACGACGCGCAAGACTTGATAGATCCCTAGGTTCCGAGCTGGACCCAACGGTCGGTACAGAGGGGGAGGGCGGGAAACGACCAACCATTGACAGGTATGGCTCACGCCGGACAGACGATCCCGCCGCCACTACCACCGCTGCATGCCAGAACTGTCTGCAGCGACCACTGTACGCCCTCGGTGAAACCAGATTTGGGACGTTGCGAGATCATGATTTGTTGGTACACGAAAGCATTCAATTTACAACGTCGTTCCGCTTCCCAAGGACTGGGACTTTTCTTTTTACTCTTGCTCTTATACAGTATAGTCGATGTCATGTTTATATCGCACGATGCGTACCTCACCACATGCTCATGTTTCTTGTCATGTGGAATCACAATGATATGTATCCGTTGGATGAGGCAAGTCCGCTTGGACGAACAAGGGAGTCGGTCATTTCCTTGCCCCGACGCCGTCGATATGGATCATATAACGCGTGCCAATAACTCGGGGATCGAAATACGTCCGACTTCTCACCGGGCAGGGGGACTTGTCTTCCTGTACCGTTCACAGGTACTCTTCCTCCTCTAGCGATCCGACAAAATCAGTATGCGTGTGCAAAGGTGACCCACACCGCAAAGCTATGTTCCAAAACCGACTGTAGGCCAAGATCCATACAGCAAGAGAAAAGTAATCGATACCCAGGGATCGTACGACCCGAATCATCGTCACTAGATTCAATCAAGTAGATAGTAATGAAGAGGAAAAGAACGTGAACAGTAGCGGAGAAATGGTGATCGTGTCAGTCCAGTCCAAAGGAGCGGCATGCCGCCGTGGGCGACGAAGGAAGAGGGAACAAGTGCCATGCGATTAGAGGGAGATTAAAAGAGTCATAAACGCGGAAAAGACAATCGAAGCAAGGCATGCAGCACATGCAAGCATCGGGCGACTTTCCTAATTCTTCTTTGAGTTGTTGTTGGTAATAACAACCGCGAGAACGATGGCGACAGCGGCAAGGATGATGAGCACAATGATGAAGCAGATCCACCGCTTTTTCCTTGCAGCACGCGCAGAGACAATGGCCTTCTCCGTGTGGCCAATTCTGAAGTGCAGATGTTACATAGGGGAAAGAGTCGACCAGAGTGCATAACATACCCTGCTTCCATGTCTTTTTCGACATTTACTGCAGTCGTTTCTATGTTGGTTATTACATCATTCTGTTGCTCTACCATGATGCTCATCTACAAGAAAAAAAGGTCATAACTGTTACCAGACAATGTTGACTGACGTACATCATTGAACAATTGCGCGAGTTCTGCAATAGTTTGCTCGATGCGCTGGATGTCTTGGTGCCGTGCCTGCACTTCACGGTACGCAGCTCTTGATTCGCCATATCGGTTCGAATTCATCAGCTAGGTCGAGTCAGTCTGAGCATCAGAATGCATGGTGCGGCTACTGACAGCTTGGCTGAATATCTGGCCACCAGAATCATCGTTAACCACCGCTCGTATCTCCTCCGGTGTCGCATCCGGCTTGACTATACACACCCAACTCAACCATCGCAAACAGAAGACAATCCCCACCGCGGACTAAACTCACCGATCTTGAACTGCCTCTCCATCCGTTGCTTATACTTTTGTCTGTACTGTTGTTCCACTTGTTGGTAGTTTTGAATCGCATCCACGAATTTGGACTTGACGAATGCCGTCTACGAAAAGAACGAGTGATGAACATGATCTTTGCCCCCCTATCCACTCGTTCTTACCTGTTGTTTCCGAACCTGACCGTCCCGTCCGCTCGCAGGCTGTCTCTCCAATGCCTGGATACGCCGTTTCAACGTCGCACTTAGCGCGCTTGTCTCCTGCACGAGCTCTGCCAACTGGGCCGCATCCCGCTGGGCAGCCGTTTCGTCGGTACTATTCAACGACCGCGAATGGAGCTCGTCAATCCGCGCGACACTGGCATTGAGTGTCTTGATGCTGTCTTGAAGGGAAGCTATCTGTGACATTTGAAAACAGATGCATACGGAATTAGGAGATGAAAAGACGAGCAGGAGAACAAGGCAACATGCTTGAGCGTCATGCGTGTCTAGGGGAACAGCATACGTACTTCAGCGTAAAACGCGCCCATCGTGTCTCCGGCGTCTACCCCGTTTCCGCCAGCGGTGAGGTTAGTTGTGCTGTCTCTGACCTCAGACATCTCGTACGCGGAGTCGTCCTGTCGGACGTATGCATTCGTACGATATTGGCTAAGTGGATGTAAGCCATCAGCATTACGTCCCACAGTGTATGGAGGGGGGGAGTCACGCTCACCTGCCCTGCTGCTGGGCCTACACAGGGTGGGGCTGTGGTCGGTCGGTGTCGACGAAGAGACAAAGGGAGCACTTACTCTCATTGCTGCTAGTCTATCCATGGTAGTAGACGTCTACCGTCAAGGATGGGTTCGAGGCTGAGTGATGGAGACGAGTGTGGATTGTGGCCCTGTCGACGCTGCGGTCGTCCTTTTTTTGGGCGCCAAGTCCACTTTCTTTGACGCGTGGCAACAAATGACTACAAACTACCGCTCCCGGGTGAGTCCTCTGTCCACCGCAGCTCGGTTCTGTTGCTCTTCTGCCTGACTTCAAGCCCGCATGGTGCTTAGACCCCAATCAACTTTTTGTGGGACACCTCCCGCAAGCTGGCGCGTCAGACTGGCCGCTCCTCAGTAGCGAAGACGCCCGTGGCCCATTGCACCTCCCACCGGCATGAGGCAGCCAGGTATCTGGGCTTCGAGCGATACCAATCATCGACATCAGTCCAATCTTGCTGGGCCCGGTGTGCTCGTTGCCTTTCCAGAATTGCGGACACAGACGACTACTGGTCGTGCACTTAGAATGATGCCTGTGCAGACGAGTGCGGCGTCCAGCGACCCGTTACTACTCCACCTTTCCGGTACCGAATCACCTTGGCGTATTGAACTTGCTCGCTGAACTCCCTAGTAATCATAGGTGGCGTTCAAGGCGCTCGCCTACAGAGCAAGTATACCAAAAGGACTTTGTGGTTTCAGCACAGTGACGACAACACTCAAATGATCCCGCTGGCTCGATGGGTGCCAACGTTTGATTTCGTTCCCGACCCATGGAGTAGTTCCCGATCGAACCATCGTAATATCGTACAGCGATTTTTTGTGTGACTGACACCACCTACGATTCCATTCGCTCCCGGGTACAGCACCAGGTATCGATGGATCATCAAGACCCCAGCGCATTCCTGAGAACGGCGATCTGTCGGTCCAGCGTCCCGCGACTCGGCCCTCCAATTGCCGTCCGTCTCTCCACACTCGCCTCAAAGTCAAACACGTCCACGACATCGTCTCCGAACTTGCCGTGCAGCTGCTTGTAATCTTGCACCGTGAGGTCGTTCAGCTGACATTGGCGCGCCTCTGCCAACGCCACTGCACGTCCCGAAACATGGTGCGTCTCTCGGAAGGGTACCTACAGGTGTGCGCAAATAAGGTTGTGTCTGCGTAAATCATCATCGTTTCGTAGTGGGAAAATACCTACCCCCTTGCGAACGAGGTAGTCCGCCAGGTCCGTTGCGAGTACGTCCATGGTCAATGCGGCGTACATCTTATCCCCGTGCACCTACCAGTCGTGGTTGTCAGTACCCCATCCCGGAGGAAACGTAAAACTCCGCATCGTGGGTGGGCAGAGGACGCAGTGCTCACCGTCATCGTGGCAATGACGCCCTCAGCAATCTGGAGAGACGCCTGGATCGTATCGACGGCGTCGAACAATGGTTCCTTGTCCTCTTGCAAATCCTTGTTGTAGGTCGATGGTAGACCTTTGAGGGTCATCAGGAATCCAGCCATCTTCCGACTTGTCATCAGAGGTTGCGCTACCGGGAACCAGGACAGACGTACGTTGCCAAAGATCCGACCCGCCTTGCCTCTCAACAACTCCAACGAGTCCGGGTTCTTTTTTTGTGGCATTATACTCGATCCGGTGCTACCCCATGCCTCACACCGTCACCCCTACCTCAAAACATAAAACGCCCGACGCACCTATACGCATCGCTCAACGCGACGAATCCAAACTCGGCCGTCGAGTATATGATCAAGTCTTCCGCCAACCGACTCATGTGGGTCATCGTCAGACTCGACCACATTAGGAACTCGGCGACGAAATCGCGATCTCCGACGCCCCACATACTATTCTCGGCCAGGGATGTGAAGCCGAGTTCGCTGGCGAGGAATTCGCGGTCGACGCCAAAGGGATTGCCAGCGAGAGCACCACTGCCAAGTGGGAGGACGGAAATGCGCGGGACGAGTTGTCGGAGGCGGTCGAGGTCATTCTTGAACGAAAACGCATGCGAGAGCAAGTGGTGAGACCACCGGATTGGTTGGCCGCGCTGCATGACCGCATCGGTCAGTCACAAGAGGACAAGAGGGACAGAATTATCCCTCACCTGGAGGTGTGTATACCCGGGCAACAAGATATCTCGTTCCTTGTCTGCACGCTCGACCATGACGCGCAGTAGCCCCCGGAGACTCGTCTGCACGTTCGCCACTTGATCGAGTAACCACAATCGCATGTCCGTCGCCACCTGATCGTTCCTCGATCGTCCTGTATGCAGCTTACCCCCAAGGGGTCCGATTAACTCACTCAACCGTCGTTCATTAGCAGTGTGAATGTCTTCGTCATCGAGCGCAGGTGTGAACTAGAACGAGCCCCAATGAGCTTAGGAACCCAGAGTAAAATAAGGAGAGACAGAAATTAAAGAAGAAAAAACGGGGGGCGGGGGTGACTTGCCTGTCCGTTTTCCCATTCTTTTCCAACAGCCTGGAGCCCCTCGACTATTTTGCGTTCCTCCTCGCTCGTCAATATTCGTACACGTGTGAGCGCCTTGGCGTACGCGATCGACCCGCGGATATCGGCAGCGTGCATGCGCTGATCATATTGAAGCGATTGATTGAATGCGTGCATCCTTGCGAGCGGGTCAATCGTCATCACCCACGACCAACGCAGATGAGGGAGGGGAAGCACCCACAGTGGGTCTGTCTTGCCAGTAAACCGGCCCCCCCACAACTTTTGCTTTGTAGGCTGATCATCGGTCATCGTGTCTGTGTGGTCTCTGCAACGCCTGTATCCCTAGATCAGATATGGTCAGGGGGAACAGGTCCAATTTTGTGTCCCCCAATGAGGATGTCCACGGTCGGATATGTACTGGCGGTGATTTGCATCGCAGGCTCATTCGGTAATAGAGCGCTCTTCCAATTGGCATACATTAGGCGAGTTATATTAGAGCGAGTCCAATCCTCATGTACACTAATTCCAGCTTGCATTGTGTGAACGCGTGAGCAGATAAGACAACTCTTCAGGTTTGTCGACTTCATCCACGTACAGCCGACTTCCACAATAAAATAGGTCATCCCTGAGGATACTAATGTGAATGTGAGATACGAGATAGTGAAAGATGCTGAACGGAATAGAAACAAACAAGGAGGGTGCAACATAAATCTACAAAGAGGTCTGTCAAGCGAGTAGGAATTCTAGCAGCGAACAAAAGTGGAACGAATGACGCGGCAGGATCGAGTTAAGCACCGGAAGAGAGCACAACTGGCGAGAAGTGTGACCAGCCAGACATCAAGAAGTAGGACAATGGTTGGCATCGGGCTTCCCAAGGGGGACACACATCTGCATGGTAACAACGGGCTGCTGAACGCCTCTTCACGATCGATGGTGGGGAAGTGATCAATCGACCAAATACCCTGCTCATCGTTCCAAAGGACATCGTGAGGCACCCAAAAGAAAGGGGTTGTTTCTGCTGTTGCTATTTCTCCATGCCCTCCAAACCAGCGAGTTCAGAAGAATCGCTTCTTGATGGTCTTCTCATCCGCTGGGATACGAGTGTGCATATGTGTAGGCATTTCCTTCTCTGTACAAGTGTCGATACCTTTGACCCAAGGATCTCCAAGGTCGTCATCATACTCTTCGTCACTCTCTCGATCATCGTCATCATCTTCATTAGCGTCCAAGTCGTCATCTTCCTCGCACCCCCGATCCCTTTCACAGTCGCACTTCTCGCCCTCCTCAAGGGCAATGATGCCATTGCCTCCACCTCGCCCCCAGAGCAACTTGCCCATCGTCGTCCGAGCTTTCGAATCAAAGCATAGCATACGACGGAGTGCAGGTCTGGTTTCGCGAGGAAGTAGACGGAAAACAGAGTTGGGTGAGGTACGTGAGATGGTGCGCTTGCGTGGGGTTCTCTTTTGAGCCTCGGACTTCGAGGCTGGTTGACACGTCCGAGGTGGAGAACTGGGAGGGGATGGTGCCGGGCGGCTCGCACGCGGTTCCGAAGATGGGAATTGTTGCGACTGAAGTGATGGCGATGATGGCGACAGCTGCTCTAGAGGTAAGCGACTCGTCACAATTTCGTCCGTGTGGACGATTGAAGTAGCGATCGGCGGTGTAGTCACGCAGCCAACAGCATTTGACTGGATAGTGTGCGTGGGTAGACTCTCGGTCGACAGGGCTGGCCGACCCAGCTCCAAAACGCTCTTGTCCATCTCGCAGTCGCCATCGATCTGAGGTTCTTGTCCTGGTGGGGGAAGCGTTGCGGTCCTCGTACCGTGTCCGGCACTTAACAATACTTGCTTCGTCAACCTGGTTGTTTCCTCATGTCGCCGCTCGTCATCTTCCGCACCAGAAAACGAAGTACGCGATGGGGAGTCAGAACGGGTGCGCGAGTTGGTAGAAATAATCGTGGGTGGATAAGGATAGGTGCTTTCGGTGAACCTGCTGGTCATGCTAAGGAGGGATTTAGCATCATCGGATGGAAGCGAGGTGGGTGCGAGCAAACTCGTGTGTTCTGCAACGAATGGGCGAGGTCTCAGCACGAGAACAGGACTCATGCGAGTGAGTACCCACCGCCTGGGGCTGAAGTCAGCAATGTGGTACGGTTTGCTGACGGAACGGTCAGGAAGCAGGACTCATGAGTTGCCGGAATTGTATCCGAGGTGCCAAGCCCTTTGCCGGACTTCTTCGTACCCCTTCGCACACGGCGGCTCAAACGGCTGGAACGAGATCTGTGCGAGTCGAATGGGTTTTCGCCCTCTGCTTCGAGGAAGGCACGAAAAGACGCATCCCGTTCGCGATCGGGAACGGCCCAGGGAAAGCGCCGTAAGATCATGCACACCTGTCAATTTGACAAAAGTGAGCACCGGGTTTCCAATTGTGTGGAGTAAACCAAATGGAGCCTAAGCCTAAACCCGTGCCGTTATCACGTACTGCGGGCCACCTTCACCCTTGGCACAGAAGTGCCAAGGTAGGGTAACACAGAGCAACGGGTCGCGAGGATCAGAGCACCAGAGCCAAGGGACTCACAAAAATCACGCCAACGCTCCAAACGTCTGCCTTGCGCGGATCATAGTTGCCACCGGCAAGGACTTCGGGGGCAAGATACGGGTCGCTGCCCACGATGCCAGACACTTTGATAAGGCGTGCGTGTGTATGTGGCGCGGGGGAGTCTGGCTGAGTGCCCACGTATCCCATAATGGGACCGTTGGAGGTCTGGACGGCGCCAGACGGATTGGAAACAGAGCCACCCATATCTGAACCGGGATATGCAAAGACGACCGCGGTACCAAAGTCTATCAGTTTGACGACGTTGCCACCGGTGAGGACGCAGTTATCGAGTTTCAGGTCACGGTGAGCGAGGCCCAAGGCATGGAGATATGCAACGCCGTTGCATATCTGACGAAAGACACAAAATATCTCTGGACGAAGCATTTTGGCGGACATGACGACGGAGAAGAGGTCATATGGGGCATATTCCATGACCTATTGGGGATGAGACGGAAAGGTGGAGGACAGGATAGGGGAGAGATACCTCATAGTAATGACCATGGTCGCAGACGATGTCGACGGTCTCGATGATATTGACATGCTTCAGGCAGGCGCCGACACAGAATTCGGCGCGGACCTTTTTCTCATACTCGCGCTCTGTCTCGCCTGTGCGACGAGGACGGAACTCCTTCACAGCATATACCGCGCCACCCGACTTTGCACGGCCACGGATGAGACGGACAGTTCCACCTGCACCGGAACCAAGTACACGGCCCCACTTGCCATACTTTTTGGAAAGGTGGGCGTTTGTTGCGGACGAAAGAGATGGCACGGGAGATGTGAAGGACTCCGTAATGGAAGGGGGGGAGGGGGAAGGACGTTTTGAGGAGGGGGTGGGAGAGGGGGAAGAGGAATCGGGGGCGAGAAGAGAGGGATGGTGCTTGTCCCTGTCCTTGACCTTTGGCTTGTCTTTCTGATAAAAGGCTTTGTTGATGAAAGTGGGGAAGAGATGGTGGTGGTCGTTGTCCTTTGGAGGGAGATCGACAGGGACAAGTGCAGGGACGACGTCGATGACGGAAGAGGTGTCAAAGTCGAGACCTCTGCGTTGCTGCTGCGGCTGGAGATGGGGCTCAGCGGGTGTGTGGGGAGTGGTTGAGTTTGGGGAGCTCTGGGGGGAAGACGGAGAGGTGCTGGAGGAAGAGGACTGAGGGTGGGGGTGGGAATGGGGGATGTGGTGGTTGAGGAAGCGCTTGAGGTCGTGGAGGGGGCCATGCTTTGGAGTGGATGGGGTGGACGGGGAGGGCGGAACGGGCGAGCGAGCACGGGGGGGCGAGGTATTGGTGGGGGAATAGAAAGAGATACGGCGGCGGAAGCGGGAGCGAGGGGCCGGAGAGGGTTCGTCGACGGGGGTGTCGAACGGCTGGGGAGGCGTGAGGAGGAGGGGGAGAGGGGGAGAGTTGGGACAGACCTGGGTTGAACGGGGAGTGAGCATGGGGATGGGGATGAGGATGGGGGAGGTGGTGGTGGTGGTGAAAGATGAAGAAGATGAAGAAGAAGAGGGGTCGAGGAGGGCCTGCATGGGACGCGCTGACAGCATTGTGGAGGAGTGGACCAAGTCCGAGTTGGCGTCGGACCAGCGCATTCAGACATTACCATTTCGGGCAGCCGGGCCGGTGGGAGGTCGGCCGAGGATGACCAAGCATGCCGAGTCAGCGGACCGATCAATCCCACGTGCGATCTGCCAGCTTTTTCCAAAGATAGATTCAGAATTTGACTGGCTACCCTTTTTTTATTTTTATTTTTTACTACATACACATGCGAGCGGCGTCTGTTCCGTCCACTCCCGCTCACCCGACATCCTCCGCATCCCTCTTCCGCTTCATCTCCTTGGACACCTTGTGCTGTGCTGCTTCGTGTTTCGCCAGTTCGGGTGGCACCTTTGACACCGGAGATTTCGATATCTCTGTTATAACCGACGACGTTAGCGCACCCGATCAGCAGGCGAGCGGGCCACCCGTCCAGAAGTGCGGGGAAAGAGTGGGGGATGCGGGGTACCGTGTTTCGATACAACCGTAACACACCTTACGGCACCCGTCAACATCCCTGCCCAGCCGTGGCTGCCAGCGAAACGGAGTCAAACGTGAACAGTCCCCCTCCCTGGCACCACCCGTGTGGATACCCGGGGCCCCAAAACGACGCCATCACACACACAAGGCTTCCTTACACAGTCTCCGCCGCTGAGGCACCGGAACCGAGGGTCTCGGCGAGTCTGCTCAAACTCGATGTATCCCCGCCGACACGAGCGGGGATCAAAGAACTCCACAAGGCATGGCCAAGCGCAACGGAGGTGCAGCCGGACGCGAACTGGGGCGCATAGACAGGGGAGGGGGGAGGGGGGAGGCGGGGGAAAGGAGACGCGATGCCCCCATAAAACGTCCCTCGAGAGCACAGAAATGTCCGTACCTTGTTTGAGGTCATATCTGTCCAACAGAAGAACCAGTCAACGAACCGATCCCTCACCGTCGCACAACACACGTACATCACTTCGTCGTCGTCGTTCGACAAAAAGGTGATTGCAGTACCTTGTTTTCCAGCACGGCCCGTACGACCTGCGCAGCAGCCACGATACATCAGCGATTCAACTCCCTCCCTCCCCCGTACTTACCAATCCGATGCACATAGGCCTCGATCGTGCCCGCCATTTGATAATTGACGACCAAACTCACATCTTGCACGTCGATACCGCGCCCAGCAAGGTCAGTGGCAACCAGGATGTCCGCCTCTCCCGACCGCAGAGATTGCAACGACGCCTCGCGCTGCTCCTGGGTCTTGCCGGAATGCAGCGTAGCCGCAGACCACTGTAACTCACCAGGTCAGCCGGGTTCATCATAACCTACAAACGAGACCTACGCCAGCCCGCGACAAATCCTTGGCCACCATGTCTGCCGTCTTCTTTTGGTTGACAAACACGATGATTGGAGACGCAAACATCCCGCTGTTGAGAATCTCCAGCATCCGTTGCCTGCATTGATTGCTCCGTCATACGGTCGTACACTCGATAGAGTTCACTTACTTTCTCTTCTCGTCGCCAATGACGAATTCGACGCGTTGCTCGACCGTATCAACAGCTCGTCCCGCCTCGCCGATCGTAATTGTCGCTGGTCGCTTCAGGTATTTTCTCGCCAGGCGCTCCACCGCAGGGGGCATCGTCGCTGAAAACAACGTCGTGACTCTAGTACGACCATTGGCCGTCATACCAGCACCCTCCTCGCCATCGACGTCCATGGTATCCCGCACCGTAAAATCCTCTGGCTCCCCTTCCATCACTTCAGCAGGCAGCTTGTCAAGGATGAAGAGCAGGTCTGCCTCGAATCCGAGGTGAACCATGCGGTCCGCTTCGTCCATGACAATATAGCGGCACTGAGAAAGGACAATGACATGCCGTTCAATGACATCCTTCAGACGACCCGGTGTAGCGATGATAATCTCCGCACCCTCACGCAAGTTGAACTGTTGTTCTTCAACCGCACGCTGTGGTGGTGCAAGTCAAACAGAGTGTGTGACAACGAATGGGTTGACGCACACCACCAACAATAGAAACGCAAGTAAATCCCAACGGTCCGGCAAACTTGCGAGCTTCAGTCTCAATTTGTTGTGCCAGTTCGCGAGTAGGTGCTAATATTAACGCAAAAGGCCCAAGGTGGCGGTTTTCGTCCGTGAGAGGAGGCATATTCGAGATGAAAGTAAGCATGGGAATGACGAATGCTGCTGTCTTTCCGGAACCTAGTCCAGGTTCCGCGAGTTTGTCTGCATACATGAATGGACTTTACGCACCTGTCTCAGCAATACCAATGATATCCCGATTCTGTAAACCGATTGGGATAGCCTGTCGTTGAATAGGGGAGGGTTCCTTGTAACCAATCTTTTCAATAACATCCAGTATAGTCTGTGGGATCGCAGACTCTGCCCAGGAACGCAATGGGTGGGGAATGGAACCACCTGCAGAGGAAGAACGTCAACATATGGTCTGAATGCTACAAAACAAGTGCCCACCCCGTGCCGCAATACTGAAATCCTCCCTGAATATCCGCCAGTCTCGCTCTTTCATCTCCAAGAGTGGTTTTTCCGACCAGTGCCGTTCGTCAATGCCACTCTTCGCTGCCTTCCTCCTTTCCATGGCATCTGCAAGATTCGCTTCGGCGCCAGTACCCCGGAACGTTGCCCCGTCATCAATCCCGCCTACTCGCCCACGACCGAACATCACCTGTGCACCTTGTCTATTGGCACCCACGGCAATAGGCGAATCGGATGCAAACGTGTCCTCTTCCTCCGCCCAATCAAACACAAACTTTCTGTCGTTCATCTTCCGTATTTTACGTTTCTTGTTCGTCACTCCGAGGTATCGATCTCGCAAAGCCGAGAGGTCGGTCTCTGACATGGGTGGAACATGCGGAGTACTAGACTCGGGAAGCACGCCGTTGCCGGAAGGTGTGGATGAAGCGGGAGTTGGGGTTGGGGTCGCACTCGATGACGGAACATTGGAAGGTTTCATGCGATCTGCGCGTGGGCCAGTCGGGACGTTTTCGAAGCCGCTCCGAGGTAGTTGGACGGTCTGCGAAGCACGACGGTCGTCCTGCTGGTTTCCCCTACCTCTTCCCTCTCGTCTTCCGTGACGGCTATCCTTTTCCGGATGACCATACCTCTCCTTGTCGTCTTCTGTACCATGTAAACAATGTTTAGCGATGAACCATAGAAGAAGAAGAGCTTACGACGAGTCGTGCCTCCATATCGTGCTGCCCGTTCCTTGTCTCTCTCATGTTGACGCAGCGCTTCTGCGTCTCGCTCAAGCACATCTCTGTCCCGTCTCGCTTTCTCTTCGCGCTCACGCTGCTCTTTGAGCTCAGTAGCTCGTTTGGCAATCGCGACCTTGGCGCGCTCCTCCTTGGAGAGAAACTTGGGCTGCAGACGGAGCCCAGATGAGTAGTGCCCAGGCAAAGCATTGACTCCGACGCACTTTTGCAGCAGCATCTTTCTCCTCCTTCTGCTTTTGCAATAGCGTCTCGATAGAGAGGGGTTCCGCTCTTGCGCTGCCAGCCATGGCGGACAGAGGGGGGGGGGCACTTTTGATTGGGAACGCGCGAGGCTGGCACGTGACCGCCAGACCCTTTGCTCATCGTCAGACGCGACCGGCGCGAGACTCTGCTCGATCGTCAGTGATCGGTGCTGACCATGCCTTTCACGACGTCCTCCGCGACCAATTCGAGCTCGTGCGTCGACTCACGCGTGCAGTCTCCCCGCCCAGGGACGCCCGAGCCATCGTCCCGACAAGGGAGACGAAACACCCAGCCAGATGCCCAGCTCCTCGACGACGATGGGGCGATATCACAAAAGGTGGGCGACGGGACATGTTCGCGATTTCGCATTTGACACACGGGGTTTGGGTTGTCCCAGCTGGAAGCGTGTCTAAAACACATCTTTACGAAATATTGCACGCCTTCCCCACTCGCGGTTTCACACAAGGCTCACGGTATCTCGCTGCTCGCACCTCCAGAAGGTGCATATCTCACCCAAGGAGGTCTGGATGCGTGGGCATGCGACACGAATGGCGCGCCGTTCTCCAAAGAGACCAAGGAAGAGCTCGTCGAATTTCTCGATGTGACCGACGATGGTGGTCTGACGTATGTCCTCGTCCGCCCTTTCATTCTGGCTTGGCAGATGAAACATGGCGTACTTTTCCTCCAGACTCAAGGGCTTCATGCAGATATACCAGTTGCAGACCGAAAACGATGAAGAAGAGACGTGGAGAGACCTTGTACGTGACTGTGTTTGCTTTTGAGGTCGCACCGAGAGTGACGCTTGGTAGTCTAACCACGGGTTCGATCGCACACTCACGCTTGTCTCTACGCGTCGGGAGGATGACCTTGATCAGCATCCAGACTCTGAGCTCCTGCCTATACCTCCAAGCACGGAATCATG
>JBBPJW010000200.1:0-46988 GCA_038088935.1 Pulveroboletus aff. viridisquamosus
CTGATACGGAGCGTATCTGACCGTGTCTGATCCGGACACGCAAAGCGCGCTGTTTTTCAAGTTCCAGGAACATGAAACTGAGGGGTGTGTGGAACCAACTGGGTTCTGACGAGTACCTTGAGGAGTCTGGCCAAGGGACAGTTTGCATTCGCCATCAGTATCCTAAACACCGTCAGACCGAGCCGGAGTCAACTGACCAGCTTGATGTACCTTGGGCGGTGGTGCGCAGCGCCAAACCAACCAACCGTGGCCTTGAAGCTTTACCCTCGAGATCATCGGACGAGACCGCAACGTATAATCAAATGGTGCCTTGGTCTACCATGGTGCAGGCGTATCCAGACCATAGTTGGGTTCACGTTGCGTTCGAAGTTCACGCCTATCCAGTGCCCATCGGGGACGCCCAACGATCCAGCGTATCCGAAGCAATGACGAGTTGGTTTGACGCGGCTCGGCATGCATATCGTATTGCAACGAGTCCCGCCGCCATAGGGTCGGGCTCGAGTCTCGCGCCAAGTCTCAGACACATGGGCTGAGACATACCGACGTCCTTCAGGCGTTGCTGCATCGCGGGCAGCGCACAAGTAGCCATTCAGCTGGCTTTCCAAACTGCGCGCTCCACCGAAGCGACGAGCTTATTACATTCCAAAGGGTATCGAGAGTGGCGTCTAGTCGACAAACATATGGTAAGGGGTCCTAACTTGTGGTCATTGATGTGTTGTACGCCATGACAAATAAGTAGGAACACCCAGGAGACGAAGGGAGTGAATAGACAAGTCGCACGAGAGGCAGGGTGTCTGCCTTTTTTTTTTCGAGGGATGGATTCTCAGTCGAGCAAACTGCCAAGGCGTTCCGACGTGAACGAAAACCGAAGAGATGAAACGTTCCTGCAAAGGGACGGACACGGATGCTAGCACCATCAGTCGGGGTTGAATGGCGACGATACAAAATGAGAAGATATTAGCGACGATCAAAGAACGGAATGGTGAGCCAGCGGGGACAGGCTTCAGAGCTTCACACAGAGGCGTACCTCCTCGAAACCAGTCCGTAGCTAGCCCGGGGTTCAGGTACTCGCGAGCTACACTTGGTAGTCTTCAAATCCAGACTTGCCTTGCCTGTGATCGTACGGTAGCCCCAAAAGTCTTCCTAGTCATCAGAGTAAAGAGAATACACAACAATTTTGTAAAATACGGAGATGGGTGTCAGATGATGCGGCTAGCATGGTGATACTTGACACAGTTCCCAAGGGGTTCGAGTAAAAGCTTGAACCGACACAATATTTCAAGTTAGTCAACGTCCATCGTGGACGCACCACCACCGCGTCGACTACGCCCGCCTCTCTTTGCACCACGCTGCCACCGCTGAACTTCTGGTCGCGTGTGGTTCTGTTGATCGTACACCTTGGGATCCGCCCCTGGCGGTGCAACGAGGACCGTCGCACGGGGATCGGAATTCATGATTGAATCTGAACGCAATTTTCTGTTCGCAGAGTGGACTTGAGTGGAGCTCACAGGGTTAGAGCCAAGAGAACGCACGGTCCAGTGTCATCGTCCGCACCCATTAGCACATCAATGGCCCCGTTCTCGTTGACCAATTCCACACCACCAAGTCTTCTAGAAAGGCCAACGGATTGCACGCCTACGATCATGACACGGAGTATACGACCATCTGCGGGCTGTTTATCGAATTTGGTGACTGCGGCTGCAGCATGCGCGGCTTGTTTGAAGGTCAATCGGACGGTCACATTGTCGGACGCTTGACTGGTCACGAGGTCGGATGAAATGATCGGCCCACACCGCCGGAAGATGGCCTGTCGGATGTCGGAGAGGAGCTAGGGACGGGAAAGGAGAAGGCACACCTCGACATCAGCAGGCGTGGTTCCCTTCACTAGACCGTCGACTTGCACGACGTTGCCATTGGCACTGGTACTTGCCCCCTTGATGCTTAATCCACCTGCGGCTGTGGCTTCTCTGATTGCGCGTTGGATGAGGGGGGAGTCGGGCTTGGGTGGGGCTACAGCGGAAACAGACAATCGGGAAGAGAGCGAAGGCTTGTCTGGGTCCTCATACAGGTCATGGGACCATTGTGCATCTGAATCGCCTTTGGGGGGTCGAGGAGGGCGAGCCTGGGAGCGATAAAACACGCGTGTGCGGAGGACCAAGGAGAGCATTTTACTTATTTTTCAATGGACAGCCTTTGGGGATGCGAATCGTACAGTACGCACATAGGGCGAGCTTCGATTTATTGACTTTGGACGGACAGGGCCACCGTCAGTAGCGGTAGAGAGGCGGGCCAAGAGGGACATGGTGATAGTTGGGGAAAGAAAATGCAGCGAAGCAGGACGCGACCTTGGGACTGCTGTGTGTGCTTGTTTGGCGTGTGGCAGAAAACGAGACCGAAAGTCGACCTCGACGCCTGTCGCAAACTCGACCGCTGCAAAACCCGTCCATCGAAAGACACGTAGCTGCTCCCCCACACGCGGCCGTTCCAATCTCAACAAACTTCATTACTGACCCAACACGACATGGGAGGAGCTGGTGCGTCTTCTTTTTAGGGCACTGGTTCTTAGGTGCGGTGCCCCATTCACTCGTCAAACAGGCTGGTTGTTCCTGTTCTCGGTCCTTATGGCCGCTGGATTGCTCTTCACGATGGTCTTTTTCGTGCGTCATCTGTGACCAGTCCAGTCCAAGCGTGTTTCGACATGCAACATAGATCATCATGTTCTCTGACCTCGAATGCGACTACATCAATCCTATAGACCTGTGCAACAAGCTGAACCAGGTACATTGATCGAGTGGTTGTCTTCCGTGTGCTCACAATGCGCTTCTCCCAGTTCGTTCTGCCGGAAAACATTGCTCATGCCTTTCTTACCATTCTCTTCTTGCTCACGGGTCAATGGGTCGCATTTTTGCTCAATCTTCCACTCGTGCTCTATAACGCCAACAAGCATGTCTTTTGCTGCGTGTCCATTCATCGTACTCATCACACTTGAACAGGATACGAAACAAAAACCACATGTACGATGCTACAGAAATCTTCCGCACACTCTCAGGACACAAGAAAGAGTGCTTCATGAAACTCGGCTTCTACCTCTTGTCTTTCTTCTACTACCTGTACCGGTGCGTATTCGCCTATCTCGCGCTAACCTTTTGATCTCATCTCGCACTAGCATGATTGTTGCACTCATTTCGGAGAGTGAATAATGACCTTGTTCACTCCCTCATGGTTCTGGGATCTGCCTTCCGTACGGAGTTGATGGAACAGGTGTGCAGCGACAAACTTGAGCTTGGCGTAGCGCGTCTGCCTACATAGGGGACAAGGTACATAGACATCTGATCTGCGGTGGACGTAGGGCACCTAGATATACATGCGTTGCTTCGGCAGAGCGAGGGAGTCTCCTATGCTGTACAGTCTCGTTGGGTGCTATGATCTCTGATTCTCTGCTAATCTGGTCTGAGTCTTGTGCGGGCAAAGAGATCGTCCGATACCGACTCGGGCAAGTTGTCGTTCCCGGCTCACTGCAAACTGGTGATTCTGAGAACACTGGATGCTGGTGTCACTGCGACTGCGATCCATTTGCCATGACGCTCATCCGTGCTTGCTGGTAAAGTGGTAGGTAGAACCCGACACAGTAGCTGCTTATGTAACTGCCTGTGTACTCCATCTCATCCGACCAGTCCAACACGACCACTGGCAGGACCCGACCCCAAGTCAAGGTATACAATGCATTCCACGAGCACAAAGAAGAGGACATCACCAGACACGGATGCGACGCGTGCCTCTACAAGTCCGGCTAGTGTACGCCAGCCAAAACGCACCAAGGTGGATGCCTTTCGAGTCCTAGGTCATGGGCACGAACATGTACAAGACCCCGCCAGTACACCCACTCTGTCTGAGGGTTATAAGCGTTCATCGTCTACAAAACCGACACCATCTCCAAACAAGTTGGCATCTTCGATGTCCCTTCCTCGTGCACAGTCTGTTCCCCTCGGTGGAGAGAAAGAGGTCCGTGCAATAGATCTTACGTCTATCCTTCCTTCCCCGCAGCGTTCACCAAGCAAAGGTGGGGTAGAAATTAGGCGTGCGCCATCTGTACCACCAGATCATGATCGCATGGCTGTTGACCCTGGAGATACCTCTGCCCTCCTGCACTTTACGAACCCGATACAACCTCGTACTCCTCGGACAGACACAGTGTTTCGCTGTACGGTCAATTTTGCCACACCTCAGCGATCTGCGACACCTCCACACGCTAGTTTTCCTTCCGCACCTCCCCTTTCACCTCTCACTCCTCTCCCACCCTCGCCGCTCGCAGAGCGTTGTCCTGAAATAGCACCAGCGACGGCTGATAGGACCGCCCCTGTATCAAAAATACCGCTTGATCCTATAAAATTGAAACAGACGTCACTTAATGTATTCATTAATTCGAAACCTTCGGTAGCATCAGCTGCTACTGTTATGGGCAGGCCCACGGCATCCACGTACATGAGCACCGAAAGCTCTTCGAGAGTAGTTCCTCCCTCGTCCCTCTCAAAGATCCCTCTTCCTGCGTCATCCTTGAAGCGTCCCTCGATATCACAGTCTAGAGGTGCTCAAGCATTCCGGTTCCCACTTGGTCCTACAGGTACTGGGGCTGGGACGAGGACACCTCATGAGACGTCAGGACGCTCGCTTACAACCCTCTCTCATGCACTGGAGAAGTTAATTGTCCCGCCACCCAGCCGGCCGAACACGAGTATGGGATTTGTTGGTGCAGCGGGGGGAAGCGAGGAGGAGAGTGCCTTGGAGGACAGCAAAGGGAAGTGGAAGGCCAAAGATGACGCATCATTGCCTTTGGCATCCACTGCACAGGGATTAGGGACGACGTTTGCACGACCCACTGCTTCGTCGCTCATGCGTGCGGCGACCGTGGCTGGGCTTGGATCAATGGAGGCGACGAAGATGCGGGGTCGGGGCAGGGCTGCGATTGGAAGAACGGAGAAAGGGCGGGGGACGTTGGGTATCTTCAGCAAGATGGGGGATAGGGCAAGTAAGCGGACGAATTTACCGGCTGTGGCAGGCAGTCCCGTCAAAGGATCGGGAAGCACGGCTGGTTTGGATAGGGATGATGGGGAATCCGACACGCGCAGCCCGGGCTGGAGTTTGGGTGGTGCGAAAGAAGGGAAACAGCGAACCGTGTCTTCCTCTGCGCTAAACGCGGCATCATCGGCCCTCCATGCACTTTCGGAGAGCCTGTCATCTTTGCCCCAGACCCCCACTCCACCGAAGCCGAGAGCGGTTGGGATGCGCACTGGGTTACGAAGTTCGAGCGCGGCGGCGGGTAAGGGAAGTCCTATGCTAGATGGCTCTAGAGGCATCGGGTCCGATGGGAACAGCGAGGGGTATGGTGGTGGCGGCACTGGACCCAGCCTTGGGACGGTGAATGATTCTTGCGGCGCTAGGAAGTCCTCGCTCAAGGTTTTGAGGCGATGCGCTATATTTGTGGATGTGCGGACGGAGCAAGGAGACGATGCGGGGAGTTTGTTTGTCGATATGTTGAAGGGACTCGGAGCTAAGGTGAGGATTATCTTCTTTTACGCGACGAGACCGAAGTGGTCGACCGGATCTGAATTTTCAGATCATGGGTCGTCTTGGTCAAACGTGTACGCATATCATATACAAGAATGGACTCCCGAATACATTAACTCGATACCGGTGGGTCCATTGCACATCTCGTTCTGCTCGTCACTTATTTGGCTTCTTGCATTCGAATTGTCGCCTGATGGTGGTCCAGTATGTTGAATGACCCCAAACCTGCCGTTGTTGGTATAGCGTGGGTGGTTGAGTGTGCTGAAAAGCGTGCGAGGATGGACGAGGAGAGGTTCAGAATCGATGTGGACATGATCAACGTGGCAGGCGCTAACAAGGTGCTTCCCTCACTTTTTTTATTCTGGTCCCCCTCACCAACTAAGGTCGTGTTTTAGCGGCGCCGATCCATGCTTTCGAAACACCTGATCCCTAGCTCTCCTGGGCCTGCCCGTAAGGTACCTATGCACATGTCCTCGGAGGCCGAAGATGACGATGGAGGCGCAGGCGGTATCAATGCTTCACTCTGTACGTGCATATCTTGTTCTATTCTCCTGGTCTCACTACATAATTTCACAGCTCAAGACCTTGACGTTAGTGCAAGATCGAGGGAAGATGATTTGCCACCGCTCGAGCGCGTGCGTAGACGAAGGAGCATTTTGTCAAGCGGACAGACACGGCTCGTTCCGTAACAATAACAGCAATTAGTTTGTCAAATTGCTACTGTGCCGGGACGAGTTCTTCTCACCGTGTCTCCAACGTCAGACAGTGGTGAGCGTCTGTCGTCTTCATTGTATATTGTATCCACAAAAGATATATTTTCTCGGCTCTCTTGATCGGAGGAGTCTTACTCCAAGGTGATGTCGCACCGCTGTATTTATCCGGACCCAGCAAACTTCGGTAGACCATTGTGTCTATGTGTGAATGAAGTAGAAAAAAGGAATTCATGTAGACATGTGGTAGTTGATCGCCGTCATCCATGGAACAGCATGTCGTCAGAAGACGAGATTATCGACATTTAATCTCTTCACTATCCCGTCAGGTAGTTTCCAGGGTGCACAGACATTTTGTCATCTGGATAACGGATGACGTTGAATACTAACAAAGACGCGTGAGCAAGACTTGCAAGAGGCTTGGTCTCATACTTCCCTTACCTGACCAAGCGGGGCTATGAACTGTGTGGGATCTTTGTTGAAGTGAAAAGAGGGGCGGGTGAAGCAGAGTGCATCCCTGCAGGGAGGCCGAATGAGTGAGGACATGCCGGAGAACGACCCGGGCACGTACATTTATCCGATACATATAGGAGATATACAAGACACATGCGAACGCACCCGTGACGATCCGCCTGCCTTCCGAGAGATCCTGCTTTGAGAATGTCCATGTTTCCCGTCACGGAATTCCCAGGTCCCCTTGATGGAAGTCGTCACAATCTCTGAAAGATCTCTGGAGAAAGGCATTTTAGGGTATAACTCAAATAGGTCCTCATTGATGACAATCCTGCATGCCCTGATTGAACATAAACTTCTCCTTTCCTGATGCCGGTGGCAGCCACGATGTGGTCCTGCCTGGGATCACCCACTTGAGCTTGAACTTGAACCCGTTCTCGTTGAGTAAAATTCGGTGTCATAGATCTTGCCTTACGCGACAAGTTCGCCGATCTCATTCAGTGCCCTATAATCCTCAACCCGGGACGAAGAAACAAGCTGACTCTGGTTATCATCGAGAAGACGAATTGAATAATCACAGGAGCGGGGATAGCCTCAATTAACTCCCTTTCCAGAGATCGAACGTGTCGAATGTTGCGATTCGCCTTCACCGAATGCTCTATGGTAAGGTAATGGAACGAAGAAACAAGGTCGATTCTTGCTGGAAGAGCGGCAGGAGAGCATGGCTACGGTAGAGAAAACTTGAGCATGGGGAGGGGTAGAATAAGTCAATGTTACGCACAGTTAATGGCCTGTCGAGCCAAGGACAATGAGGATTTTGCGTACTTGGCACACAAGTGCCCCGCCTGCAATTTCAATAGTAATCGGCTGGTTAATGGGAGCACTGACCATGAGCGTGAGGACTGCTGTAGGGACTGCTGTCATGTGTATATTCACCCGTTTTCAGTGTCCTCTCTCCGAGGTTCCTCAGAAGTAGCCAGGGTTTTATAGTCACTCGTACTTCGCTCTCGGAGAAATGACTGGTTGGGTTTCACCCGAGGCTATCACGGTGACCAGGTCCAGCGTCTGAAACTGCCCCGCTTGCCATCGTCTCCTCTGGTCCGCGAGCACTAGTATTTCGTCGACGTCCAAGTGAGGAGCGTTCGTGCGGTTGTTTCTCGCCAGACCATCGGCCCGAGCTCTTACCGCCGGCTCCTTCCAACTCTTCGACATGCCCAAGCGTAGGCGAACTCGGAGCGACATCAGCGCAGACATGGGCGAGTCTCTGGAAGCGTCCGATGGGTCGTGTTGTGAGGCATCCAAACCTAAGAGCAAAACGACGCGTCGAACACGTCAAGTCGCGTCAAAACGACCGCGTGCTTCCCCCGCCGCCGTGGCACCGAACACGAGAGGTCACCGCACACATCCAACGTCCTGGCATACGGTTACGAGTGTTGACCCCATCCGGGAGTCACTGTTGCATTGGTATGGGCAAATACACAAGGTTCGAGGGATGCCCTGGCGGAAGACATTTGATGGATCGCTGGGCAGAGATGGTCGAGCACAGCGTGCGTACGAGGTCCGTTCTCGAGAGCAGCTTGTCATTCCATGGAGCCCATTGACATGATCATAGGTTTGGGTATCGGAGATCATGCTCCAACAGACCCAGGTGGCGACTGTGATACCCTACTATAACAAGTGGATGGCCAAGTGCGTGGGTGTATTTCTCTCTTCATACTCTGTCGATCGTCCTGACGCTGACCAGGTTTCCGACCATCAAAGATCTTGCCGCATCGGATATTGACACTGTCAATAGCCTTTGGAGGGGCCTCGGCTATTACTCCCGTGCTGCCCGTCTGCTGAGTGGCGCACAAAAGGTAGTCAAGGAGCTTGATGGCCGACTTCCAGACAGTGCCGCAGATATGCAGGCAAAAATACCCGGGATCGGCCGTTATAGTGCTGGTGCAATCTGTTCTATCGCCTATAACCAACGTGTTCCTGTCGTAAGTCCTCTATCCACTTTTTGGGCCTCGTGTTTCGACCGATAGTGGACTCGACTTGTAGCTGGATGGGAATGTTATCCGACTACTTACACGCTTTTTGGCTCTGTATGCCCCACCGAAAGCGAAACAAGCACAGAACGTATTGTGGGCGGGTGCTGGGGCCTTTGTAGAGGGTTCGTCGCGTCCGGGTGACATCAACCAGGCACTCATTGAACTTGGAAGCACGGTATGCAAGGTCAGAGACCCCGCGTGCGAGAACTGCCCACTGCAACCCTGGTGCCGTGCGTATCAAAGGACCCTGCCTAATTCCGTGAGGATCTCCTCTATCCATATATTCGTATCGCCTCAGATGATGTCCTCTTATTAGAGCCCAGTTAATAACGAGGTAGACATAGAAGAGCTATGCACCGTTTGCGAGCCACTCCCAACAAATGATCCAGATACGAGTCTAGTTACTATCTACCCCATGAAAGTTGAGCGGAAAAGGGCACGTGAGGAACTCGACTCCGTTAACGTGATGGAATGGCGCACGGCAGATGACAGCAAGCGATTCTTCTTACTCGTCCGTCGCCCAGAAGGAGGTCAGTATCCGATCTCACGCGTACGCACATGCGTGCACAGGATATCGAAAACTGACTGACGCCAATTGAATCACTAGGGCTCCTCGCAGGACTACACGAATTCCCAACTGCACCCAACATCTCGGGTGCGTCTGCCACCGCAGCCAAAGTAGCCGAGATTCCGAGCATCCTTTTCAAGGATTTGTTCGTTGATCCCCCAATGTGTTTATATTCAGACTCGAAGCGGCAGAGTCGCTTCAGACCTGGGAGTGACGGTGACGATGACGATGAGAGTGTACAAGAAGCATTGCGGATCATACACGTCAAGTCTGCAGGAGACGTCATCCACGTTTTCTCGCATATCAGGAAAACGTATCGTGTCCAATGGGTGCTATTGAAGGGTGGTGGAGACGAGCCTCCCAAGCTCCGACACAAGGCTAGCTCATCGACGGATGGGAAAGCCAGGGTGGTGCATGCAGGCAAGTCTCAAAGGCGTTCAAAGGCGTCAGAGGATTCCGAAGCGGGGAAGGATACTACTGTCGACATTGCGCGGTGGGTTCCACTGAGCCAGGTTGAACATGCAAAGTGCGTGAAAAGTTGCATTCAACGGAAGCTACTCATTAAGATCTCATCACAGCATTGGGACTGGTGTGATGAAAGTATGGAAACTGGTTCAGATGCTGTGGTGACGCCCAACAGGGGGTGTCTAGATCTTTTAACTACCAGTTTTATAGTTGACTATATACATGAGATGATATTGCTAAGCCTAAGCTGAATGAGACATGCTGTGACTTGGCTGCAGATCGTTGACACGACGCCTATGCGGGACAGCAAGGATGAATGAACATGCAGCTAATGTATCACTTCGATGAACCGCAAAATGCTCTCGTTGCTGCCTCTTGTCTCACGCAGCCGAGAACTCGAGGACGCTCGCTTCTGCGAGGTCCCAGACTCTTTCGAGCTTGAGACCAGCTGCAGCTCTGTGGAGGTGCAATGTCAGAACATCGCAAATCCATCACCAAATTGTCCGACTTACGAAAGTTCCAGGGAGTCCCGCAGTGTGCGCTCCTTAGCATTGTGAAGGATCCACATCGTCAGGTCCTGCTCGTACATACGAATGTTGCCAACACCGTAGTTGGGGAGCAGTGGTTCAGGGGCCTGTAAGAATCACTGAGAATCTGGGCCATCGATCGGGTCTCGGGTCGGACCGAGCTAAGGAATACTAACCGCGACAGCACCGAGGGACGCAACTCCGCCCAGGTCCTGCTTGCGACCAAGGTCATGGAGAACGTAGTCGTCTTTTGGTATGTGAGCCAGGGATGTATGAGAAACTAAGCAGCTTCAACTCACGGATGAGGACACGGCTGTGAGGTTCCAACGCTCGACGGAGGTTGCGAAGAATCAGCGCCGACTCGTGGTCGGGCCAGTCGTGAATAATGTTACGGAGCTATCCAAGGACCAGTCCCCGTCAACGATGAATAGAAGTCGCCCATGCGACAAACGGAATAGACGCACATAGTAGATATCTTTACCCATGACAGGAACCTGAGTGAAGAAATTAAGCTCTGAGAACTCTATTCGGTTCTCCTGAATTGCCTCGGGGCATTCTCTTGCCCAAACCTAGCAGAAGGTTAGAATGTTGCGTTGAGTGAGTGTGGGGCAGGATGCTCACACCTCGAGCCTGGACGAGGGCTTCTGGCAAATCGTGGATAGTGATTTTGATGTGCCTGAATGTTTTTGCAAGAGGAAGGGAGAAAGCACCGATACCTCCGCCAACATCAACGACGGTAGAATATTTCTCGAAAGGGAACTCTAAGTCAGAGGTTAAATGAAAAAAAAAAAGCAGGTCAGCAAGGTGAACGTTGCGAGTCACACCAGTGGTACACACGAGTTAGTACTGCCAGAGAACCCATGATACCGTTGAGGCCCCGCATGGAGGTATGGTAACTCTATATACAGAGTTGAGTCCCTGGCGCACCAAAAAACCTGCCAATTTACCTCTCTTCGAGCATCCTAGCACGCGATGTGAGATGAATAGATTTGCACACGGACTGAGCGTTCCCTTACGTCCTGTCTCATCCAGTCAAAGAAGGTGCCCGTAATATCTTCCTTGTTGTTGGCATACATAACAGGAGCATGGTCAGGGTGATCAGAGTATGCGGTCTTTGGGTCTCTCAAGGATTCATACAACACAGCGGCACCCTTTGTACATGCCTCAACGTGAAGGTCGATCATGTGGCGAACCGAGTTATTACTGTGGAAAATCAGAGAGAGGCGGTTGTTTGCAAACGTGTCGGTCTCCACTAAAGCAAGATGAATCAGATCCTTCGACCACCAAGTGATGTACATGATCAACCTTCGGTGTAACAGCCTCTAGTAGCCAGAACACGCAGTAAACGTGCGAGTTTCTTTGCATCGATGTTAACAGCCTTGGAGAGTTCGTTAACGTGGATGCCATTGGGGTAATTCACGAGGATATCAGTGATATTCTCTCGGAGAGCAACACGGACACAAGCGTAGTCGTAAATTTGCACGAGCTAGAGGTGACAGATACCAACATCAGGGTGATAAAATGGGAAAGAAGTAGTAGCTAGACGCACGTTGATGACGGTGTGTGATGGAGGTGCAAGGGTAGCGCAGAGCTGAGCACATGCACCTTCGAGGGTCCGAACAGCGCTCTTCAGCGCAACCTGGTCGATAGCATTGTCCAAGGGATGAGATTCAGCGGAATCGATGAAGGGGACGTCGCCTCCTCCTTTCTCATACTCTGCGATGGCCTGCCGAGTGGCAGAGTTGATCAATTTTAAGAGGGCTTCCAACTTGGCTTTGTTGTCCGACATTGTAGCAGAGTGCGAGTGGGGGGGTTAACCTCTCGATCACGCGCCAGGCAGTCTATAAGCTGGAGGAAATGCGCGCAATGAGTCCTGAGATGCCAAAGAAAAAGCCAGTCGGATAAGTACAGTCCGGGTTGAGGCCGCACTCGGATTGCTTCACTTTCAGGCTGCTCGAGGCTACTTCGCACGGAATGTCACTATGAAGCTGCGTACCTTGGCATAGACGAAAAAATACCCATGCATCGCCTACCTGTAAGAGGATGAGTAGAACAGCGTTTTGGCTGGTTCGACTCACGCACGAGTTAAGATCACTGAGGACGCCGTTCCCACCTGTCGGGCACGTCGTCCATAATTCAGATTTGTCCGAGAACATCCTCTGCGCTAGTCCTCCCTACAAGACTGGGAGATGGTCACCGTGGCCATGTGAAGTCCTGATGCGGTGTTCGCCTTGGCAAGGGTGCTATTGATCAGTTGCAGGGTATGGCGTCGCGTGTCCAAGGTTCCTTTATCTTTCCCCTCCTGCAACATCCCTGAGTATATATGTGCTAGGATTTTCAGTTTGATTGATAGGTACGTGTGAATAGCGGATCACCGGGTGGTGATGGCGGCACGAGTCTTCACTGCCGGGTGTTGCCCTGCAGAAGTAGAACAGTTATCTCCTGGCCTTCGTGGGTTGGTCTAATGCCCTTTCATGTTCGATCTGGGAAGACTAGGAAAGACTGGCGACTGGTCCTCGATCAAACTGACTGGTAGACGGGTGTTCTAGCTTCAAGTCCCTCGTAATGGATTGGGTAGTTACCCCGTCCCAACGGTGTAGCCCGGTACGCAACGCGTGCCATACCCACGATGTATGACGGCCATTTGGCATTTGGGCCGCTTCAAGGCATGCGAACGACCCGATCTGCGCTGAATACGTATCAGTTGCAAGTTGGACAAACCAGGAGCAGGCATCTTGGAAGGTATAACACATCCCATCTTACTTGAGGTACTAGCTCGCACAACCAACACGCCAGTCGATTGCCTGCTCGGATCACAAGTTTTTAACTTTGTGGCATTTATAAACATACGTGTACAGTCTTACAAGGAGTGGCAAAGTTTTTGAAACGCTCACCACATGCGGAGCTTATCAAAAGAAACGGATGGTTGATGGAAAACAAAAAGTTCCTGGGTCAAAAAGCATTGGCATACATATTTAGGAGAAGACGAATACCAAGCGAGGAATAACAAGAAAACAAAAAGAGAGGGACATATAAAGCGTCCTCGAGAATCGCCTCACTAATGCCTGTCAGCTATGACGCCGGACTACCTGAGTGAGATTGCGCAGCCATCTCCTGCTGACGTTGCCAAACGAGCTCCGCCCAGAGCGGATTCGGTGGTATGTGGCCAACCAGGGCACGAAAGACTTCCAACCTGAATGACACACGTTACTAAGATGCAAGAACCAAAACACACGACCTACCATCTCGCCTTCTCCTCATCTGAATCTGCGAAAAACAAAATTTCTTGTTCAGAAGGAAAAACGAGTCTAAATGAACGTTCCACAGCGATCAACGAATCATAGTCACTCCTATGGCGACCATTGGGACTAAGCGCAGCCGATCGTGCATCTTGGGTGTCCTCCACTGCAATGGCTTTCTTGAGGTTGATCGTCGCTGTGGCTTTCTTTGTCACGTCGTTAAATGCAATCAGATTGGCGCCGGTCACTCTAAACATTCGTCGTCGCCACGTCTGCAAAGCCGTGACATGGAATTCAACACAAACACAGAGGGACAGCGGCGACACTCACTGTACAATCACCGCCGTTCTGCGTCAACGTACCCTCAAAATACGTGACTTTATGCCAGGCTACGTGCCTAAGGCCACGAAGGCACTCGTCCAAACTCAAGGGGAGTTGATTGGACAAAACACCTGGAAGGGACGGCAACCTAAACATCTGAAGAACAATCTCGCCGAGTTCCATCGTCATGGTCCCTCCCGAAGCCTCGGAACGTTGACCGATCAACGGGTATTTGATCTCTAGCAGACGGGTGTCACATCGCGCCGCGATGTCTTTAAAAGAGACAAAGGCTCTTGCAAGCGTACCGTCTTGCTTTAAGTAGCGAGCGAGATTGTCTGGAAGTTTATGGGGGAGTGCAGGAGGAGGGGGAGTGTCTCGTGTGGGTGGTTTTTTCGGGGATGATGAAAGGAAGCTAAACATTCCACTCTTGGGTTTCGGCGCTAGGACTACCGGTTGAGGAACCGGTGCAGGAGGTGGTGCAAGAGTTTTGAACTGTGCGACAATGTGAGGATCGCGTCGAATTTTCAGCATGAGTGTGAACTCGAGTTTATTGTGCTCAATCCTAAGGGGTGATGCTCAATTTTTAGTATGGAGGGAGTGTAGATTTTAACATACAGCTCGAACTCCTGATCAATGCGCGCATCGGGAGACAGTCGTGTTTCCGGTGTCGTAACAAAGTGTATACCATTATTTAACGTGCATGTCAATGCCGTTGCCTGCTGCGGGATCGGGATCCTGAGGTTTTTCACGCCAAGGACTGAAGAGAACGGAGTTAGAAGCGAGCGTGGAAGAAAGATCGGATACCTGCCTCTAACAAAGACCTTACCATGCGCCTTTCCTGGTTTTTCTTGAGATCGGTATTCCCTAATTTGTTTAGCATACTCGTTCTAATTTTTGTTAGAGTATTCGGTAGACAATACAAACATCGAACGCACCATGTCAGAAGGCCGTCTAACGGCCTTCCAAGCCTTACCACTATTTACATCGCCGGCAAACGACATGTGTGAGACCTGCTCAGCGTCTGCCGAGGCAAAAATGGCTTCATGTTCGCGGATGCGATATTTCTATCGTCCAAGTTCATTGAGCAAGGTCATTCCCTTTGTATCAGTCGAAAACAACTTACGCCCTGCTTGTGCTCGGGATCGAGCCTTCGCAATTCCTTCGATATGCTATCAGCCAAAAATTCCTCAGTATCAGAAATCCCAATGTCAAGCAGCAAATCGCCCTTTGTCAATGCGCCAGCGTCGCCAGTACTGCGACTCCGTCTTCGGTTCGGGCGACCAGTACTCGGTGGCACTGACGTTGGACGGGGAGGTGTATAGTAGCCCATCGATTCCTCCTCATCCCTCCTTCGCGCCTGCCTTCGTTTCTCCAAAATCAACTGCTCCCTTGTCCTAATAGCATCTTTGGAAGGCGCAGGCACATTGTCTTCCGGGCTCCTCAACGAAGGTCCTGAATGGACAACCGACTCCGTAGCAGCACGCTGCATCAGTAACGATCTCGTTCCAGTGGGTTGTACGAAAGACCCGTTGCGAATATCGCCCATCGAGAGATCCATGTTGGTCTCCGTCTGTATGCTGTCGTCTCCAGTGTTGCTACTCGTGTTGGCACTGAATTGGCCAGCTTTGATGCCCTCCGTCATTAGCTCAGCCCGAACCTGAGGGTGTGCATTTGACTTCTTCGTGCTGGAGCTGAAACTACCTTTGACATCGTCCATGAGTCGGTCCAGGGCAGACCGCATTTCCCCAAGTTGGATGGACCCCATTGAGTCTCGCGATCCGATCCCCAGACCTCCGCTTACATTGAAACTTGTCTCAAACACGCCGAGGCTTGACTGCGAGTGGGCAGGTGTAGATTGAAACGGTTCCACCGTTGTATGGGTAGGCTCAGCAGCAGAAAATACATCACCATCCGTGTCACCCTCTTCGTCACACTTGACAACTCCTCCCAGCTCCCTAGTATCGGTGACCGCAGAGTTGAACACGCGCTTCTCCACCGTCTCGATAGTCGCAAACTCCGCGCTGATATTAATGATGCCAGACGCCAAACTCTGATGAGGCTCGTTTCTCCCGATCGATTCGGCGATATCTGAAATCATAGTACTCTGCTCGTCGAAAATCTCTTCGTCCACCCTCTCGACTGCAGATGACTCTGCAGGAAGTGTGGTGGAACCAAGGGCAGGTGAACCCAATGGGCTCTCCATGCTCCATTTCCGCATCAGCCTCATCTGGACATCTTCTCTACTGATCCTGGTCCTTGGCATTTGCTCGTTTGACAGATCCTGTGCACTTGCAGTCTCGCGTAAGGGAGATCCTGTCCGCATAGATGGAGACGTGGACTTAAGCGCTGGTGAACCGGAGACTCTGGAGGAAAGATTAAGTGGAGAATCTGATCGTCGGCGCATGTTCGACCCTGCGAGCAAACCCGAACTACGCTGAAGCGACATCCCTGACGGAGAAGCCGGGCGTGATACGATGACGCCAGTAGTAGTAAGAACAGGAGACGCGTGTGGCTGTGATGAATTAAAAAATGGTGGACTGCCTTCCCTCTGTATGACCTGACTGGTGATGGAAACGTTAGATGAGTCGGACGTGACAAAAGGAAGAGGCGGGGCAGGGGGAGGAGTACTCGTTGAGAACGACGCGTTGCTTGGGATGAGTTTGGACAATTTGGGGACGCCACCCTCGTCGGGTTGTGACGGACTAGGAACCTTTTGGAGCTCAACTTCCAGGTCTAGGTTGGACAATGATACCTCCGACTGGCCGATAGACAAATTTGCAGGATACAAAGGGTCATCAAATGAAGTAAGGGACAGCTCGCCAACGTCTTCCTTCGTATCTGGTGTAGAGAAAGAGTCCGCAATGGATAAGACTACATCGTGGCTATCAGCGCCGAAACTGGAAGAGGGAAGACCCACACCCACCGCTATGACTATTCTTGGGGGAGCTTTCGTTTCTTGGCAGTTGCAATTCAAACCGCGGGACAAGCAAGTCTTGGTTCGAGCGCTCACTTCGCACAGCCTTCTTCGTTGGACTCGGTGACGGTGGCATCATATTGACGTCTACCTCGACTTCATCTATTTGCGGGTCTTGGGGTGCATTCTCAGCATCTGTCAATTGTTCAAGTCCAATGTCCGAGTCAGAGAAAACGTTTATCAAGGACTCTGCTGTTTGAGAAGGCATCGAAGGGGAGCCCTGCATGGCGTGTTCAAGATCGTAAAAAGGAAAGCCTGGAGCAGATATGGCGGGAGACGATACACTGGCTCGGCGTCGAGCGCGTTCTGCATGATGAGTGCGCCCATACGGGACCCCGTCTTCTGTTTCCATGTCCGCAGGCAGAGAGGGGGACCGGATGGGGGTCGAAGGCATGCCTAGTCCTGCGAGAGAGGTAGATTGCAACATGTTATCGACAATGCCGGTGATACCTTGGTCTGCATCACCAAGCTGAATGCCCTCTAAGCTGCGTTGTTCTGCCGCATGGACGTGTGTAGCATCGTCGCAAGCTTGAGGGTGATGAGCCTCTAATTCGATGGGTTGCTCAGGTTCACCGTAGTTGTCCTCATCAGATGAAAAGAAAGGATTCTCCTCTTCTTCATCTCGATCGAACTCCAAGACATCGCAACGTTCATCAAACGTCACTGTTTTCCGTCTCTGTCGTTTACCATCCAACGAGGGCTGATCCGCGGCTCGGGGCCCGTGGAGTCGTTTTGAAACAAGCGAGGGGCGTGATGGAGTAATTGGACGAGAAGTCGGAACCGAAGGGGGAGGTGATGGTGGCTCAGGTGGCAGGGCTGAAGGGGGCGTACACATCACTTTGGGAGGCACGGGCGGTGGTTGCTCTTCGTCGGAGCTGGCCACTCGCTTGAAGGGACTCTTGGTGACGGGCTCCTTCTCAATGAGCCCCTGATAAGCCTTCGACTGACGCCTTTCGCGCTTAAACGCCAAGGGTCTCTCGTTCTCAGCTTGTTCATGCATAGAATCAGGGCGAGGCCGCTTCTCGCCGCTAACTCGGCGAGTGCCCTGAACGGAAGAGAGATCAACAGATGTAGAGATAGCAGGCGTAGAAGAAGTGGGAAGTTGAGCTTTGAATGGTGATTTTGTCACGAGATTGCTGTTTCTGAGGTGCTTGTAACTGGATGAAGATCGTCGAGCAACTAGAGGAAAGGGGGGTTTTCCTTCGCGTTTTGCAATCCTGAGTGGGGTGGTCCCCGAGCCTGAGCTCGGTGACGACGATTTGCCCCACCCTTTGGCCGAGTCGCGAAGAATCGATGACTGAACTGGATCGGGAGAGTTTGAAAGCAGCCTATCCCTCAGCGGGGAGGCTGTTGATCGCTGAGGTCCCATGACAAGCCTCTCCCGAAGTTGTTTCACGAAGGAGCCGCCGTTGACGTTGTCGTAGGTCTTGTCGTTCGTTGCCGTCACGTACGTTGATCGTGGTGAGGAAGAGACGACGGCGACCGTGGGAATTCTAGTCAACGCGTCGACCACGTGACCACGAAATTCGCCAAACAAGAGAAAACACCGCCGTGACCTCGATACTGGTTCCAGCGGGGTGTGAGAATCTTTCAATTCTGATCTTCATGTTCTTGAAGCCTCCTCGTTTTGAGTGCGGAGATTGGTTGTGGAACCGAATTTGACTGTACCCCGTAGGAGAACTTTCTTGCCGGTGTCGAACATTTATTCAACAGCATGTGCTTCAGTGCCATCGACTGCCTTGTGGAGATGATTGCGAGTTCGGACTGTTGAGCATTAATGGGGTAGTGGTAACCTGGGTCGTTGCCATCGACCCGCCGGGGGTTCGATTCCCCCTTAATGCAACATGTTTTTTTATGAACAGCGTAGCTTAAGAACGATGGGTGGGGGTAGTCCCAGTCGGAACAGAAGGCGTCCACACAAGTGCCAAAGCACGTCCTGATCGAATTCAGGTAGTACGACAATGGCAAATCCATATAAACTTCTTAGTAGGACAAAACGACCGTCGACTAGTGCATGTCCAGCCTCGCCTTCAGATCGCTGATTGTATCGAGGATCCCCACTCCAGCAGTCCTGAGGTCGTCCCATTCCTTCCCATCTGCCGTGACACTCCGCACCCCTTCTCTGACCACCCACGTCTTCCACGCACTGAACTTGGCCGCATCGATGGCGGACTCCTTGACACAATAATCCCCAGCCACACCGATAATGTACAGATCCGTCACGCCCTTCTCCCTAAGCAACGCTTCGAGATTGGAAACCATCAATCCCCAGGGATCTTTAAACGCAGAGTAGCATTCCACGCCTGGGTTCGTTCCCTTGGATATGATCGCATCGAACTGGTCCTCGCGTAAAGGTTCGACGAGCTCTGCGCCGGGGGTGCCTTGTACGCAGTGATCCGGCCACAGCACCTGCTCCAAACCTCGCTCTTTGACTGCATCCACGTCTTGACCATTGGCTATGACGAGGTCCTCCGGTGGGTAGATGGTCGTTAGCTCGAAGACGGTCTTGCCCGGGTGAGCGGAGGCAAACGAGATGTGGCCATGTGGATGCCAGTCTTTAGAAGCATATCGGGCATCGAACGGAAGCATGATGATTTCTTTTACTGGGTCGATAACGGATGGACCATCTGGGACAGCCAGGCTACCAGAAATGAAGTCCACTTGTATATCTACGACCAGCAATGCATCGACCGATCTCTGAACCTTTATCATGCTACCAGAGACGCTCCCCGTGAGACAGCCTGCACGATATCAGGTTATGAACACATCGCACCTATTCAATAGATATTTGACCACGCTGATATAGTAGTGAATGATCAAGCCTGACCAAGGAGTAGCGGAGATGAAGGGGGGCACACCTAATATCCCCAGTAGGGATGCTTACTAACTTAAAAACTTGTTCGAAAACATACAGTGCATGAAACGAGTCACTGAAACTCGTTGGTACAATAATACAACATCCTGTTGCGCAAGAGCAAAAATTTAAATTTTAGTCCCCTCTCAAGGGACCAATAGTTCTCTATCTAATGGTGGTGTTTTCATAATTTTAACAGTGACTGTCTATGAGCTATGTATTTTTATATATATTAATGTTCTCCAATGTAAACTAGCTGAAGTCGTGTCTCGGCACTTTAATAGGATGTTGGAGAACATGATCCTGGACCAAGCCTTATTAGCTGTTCTTTTAGATATATAAGATGGCCTAAAACAGACAGTTTGATGTCCATACTTGGACATATTGGTGGCCGTGAGCAATCATGGGACGACAAGTTTTGGCAGATTTTGGGCGAAAAAAAAGCGATTCAGCAAATTTCACTTGAAACGGAAATACATGTGACGTAGCCGAAACGTGCGAAATGCCCGAGATATATTCGAATTAGTTGATATAAACGTCCTTATTTTGTTAGCCGCCATTCACCCCCAATTCTTAGAGTCATCGATGCCATCAAGGGGTCTGTGGAAGGTTTTCAGGAAAGACTGCAGACACTTCACAGGTCTTGGGTGAAGACACAGTCGCGGACACCGTGGGCATGATGTTCGCCGTGTTTTAGCAACTTTTTCCTGCCGCTGATCTTTAATGCAGCCGAGTCTCTGTTTGGCTAAGTCGAGCAGAAAATTTGCTATACTGCGTCGCCGGATCAGCGCCTCCACTAATTCTCGCGCAGGCCTTGCTGGACTTGCACAAATCTTTGGAGGTGTAACGTAACAGATGTGTTCTGCAGATCCGGGATCAGTACCATTCGAGTTAGTAACTCGTCATATGGTCATCACCACGCCGGTCAGCCTGAAATCAGCAGTTCCCCCCCCCCTGACTATAGTCGCGAGTTCACACGGAGGCTTTTTTCCAGGAGCATGCTTGAATCCACCAAGCCATCTGGAAAACCTTCAGGAAAGAGGATCATGGTCTCTCAGATGGGTACAAACACTCGTAGTCCCAAATCCTTGGTGAGTCTACCTGCACTCTGTGAAGTAGCTTGACCCTGACTTTGTATCAACAGGATATAGCAGACCACGCACTGTCACGCCCTTGCAGTGCGCTCGCTACTTTCTCCAGTCTTTTCTTCCCAATGATCGCATCAAATCCCGTGTCTGTGACGAGTGTGGCGATTCACACCGCACCGAAGCCCAATGCGCCTTCTACGAGCCTTGGGGCCATTCCAACGGAAATCCTGATGCTGATTTTCCAGTTTGTGTTTAAAGATTGTATCGACCTACACAAAGTTGGCACCTCTTACCCAAAGCACACGACGGTGTGGTTAGAAGACGACCCCTTGTCCCCTTCTCTCTTCCCGTACTCACTCGCCTCTGTGTGTATCAGATGGTTACACATTTTGAGCAGCGTTGCTGTGTACTGGACGCGCCAGGTCATCACCGTGGACTCTCACACGGCACCGCCGGCCGTCATCCAAACTCTGCTACAATGGGTGGGAGATCTTTCCCTACAAGTCATTGTCACGAGGCACCCTGGGATTTCGGGAGAAATCGATAGAGGCGAATACGTACGCGTCCGAGCTGTGCTTGACCTCCTCCATCCACATATTCACCACATATGGTCTCTCACCTTCAACGTGAAGCGCAGCTCCTCATTATCCGCACTCTGGAGAGAACAGGGAGACGCATCATCCCTTAATGTACTCACATTCATGAACAATCGCTCCGACATCGGGAGCACGGCAGATCTTCCTCGATTGCTCGAGTTACATCCTACTCGAAACAAACATGATTATGACATGTCATCTGAAGCTCATTCCCTGGAAGATACCATGCTGAGCGAATCCTTCTTCAACGATGCGCTGATATTCGGGGAACGACGCCATGACTGGTTCTGCAATGTCAGTTATCTGACCATCCGTGGTTATGCGACCTCTTGTGGAAGCAGGATTTCCTTGCACAAGTTTATCTCCACAATTCAAGCTTGTGGAATGCTTGAAAGGCTAGTACTCGAGGACATTGCCTTCATCAGCGATCTACACCCCTCGTGCCGGTTCCGTCTGGAAGTTCCCATGGTCAGTTTGCGCAGGGTCACCGATGGAGCAGCTTTTGCAAGCGTTATATCGCAGTGCTTCGGAGTTCGCTTGAAGGGAAATATCACCATTATGGACTGTCCCTTGGACGGTCTTAGAGGACCCCATTTATTTCAGTCGAGAGTTTCTTCTACCAACCTCATACTTGAGGGAATGAGCGCAAGTTCCACAGCCATAGAGGCACTGGTTTGTTTTTGGAACGGAGAGAACCTTTCGCTGATCAATTGCCCCGGAGTTTTGGGCTCATTTCTACGGAGGTTCCCTATGGACGAGACGCCATCTGGCCTTCGCTGCCTGCAAATCACCGATTGCGAGAATGCCAGCGCGGAAGGCTTGCTAGCCTTGGTCAAGTCGCGAGAGATTCAATCCGTGATTGATTCGCTGCTTCCTGGTGAAGCTGACGAGCCATGCACAGCGTTGGCCGAAGTGCATATTCACGGTCAGGGCCCCCCTATCAATGCTGAGCAGGCAATGTGGCTCACGGAGCACCTGGATGCATTCTCTTGGAACACGACCACGAGTGATGGAATGCGGTACTATTGGGATGAGTCTACTCGCGAATTGATTGTGTTACCTCGAGACCATTGACAATTCTAAAATGTTGAGAGGTTTGTTGTAGTTCGTAGTGGACACTATAGATCCAGGTCCGGAATATTGCGCGATGTAGCCTCCAATGATTCGGTACACAATTCGTGATTTGTGAGGCACTTGTTTCTGGACTCGTGTTGATACATTTCTCGGTCCGTCAAACGGACATGTAGACTGTAGGCCAAGAAAAATCAGTAGCGAGCGTTGTTTGCCTGGGTGTGGTTGGAGTGGAAGCACATAAAATGCTGCACGCATCGAGCATACGTCGCAAAGAACAAGGTCTGCAGTCTTTTACCTTTTAGCTCGTTTACAGTGCACGGTGCTCGACAACGGAAGAACGTGTCATGTACGCACGAAGCCATGTTCTGATTGACACCAGATGAGTGAAACCTGGACACGGTTCTGCGACCAGCATAGCCTACAAGATATGTGAGTCAACTACAAGCACCTCGAGGGCCGCCAACACTCGAGGACGGATTGAATTGAGCGTGGGCGTTTTCTTTTTTTAGGCTCGGCACAGTTTGTGAAATTCTCGAGCATCAATTACTTGAAACTTGCCGCAGGCCACTTCATTGCAGCCAAGTTTCTACTGGTCACAGAGTACGACCACCTAGTAACGCGACATACAGCAGTGAATCCAAGATGCCACCCTTCAAAAGACTGAAGACATGGTCAGCCGGCAACGACTCTGCGGCATCCTCCGAGGACGACCGCAGTGACCCCGACTCGCGGGAAGTACAAACCGAACGGGATGCACAGCAGGAAACCAAGCATCAGGCAAAGCCGTATGGCGCCCAGGTACACCAGTTACAGAACGTGCGTTGAGCGTATCAATCATGGTGGATCCTTCAGTGTGACTGTACCGTCTTAGAGGCCAAAACAACGCCTTTTCTTCAAAGCACGCTTCCTCTTCCCGCTTGGCATTCTTCGTACGTTCCATGTTCCGAGTGTCGCTTGTGTGTAACTCGCCATTTGTAGTTGGTGTATTCCTGGGGTTCACTCTCATACAGCCCTCTGAAATGCAGGAAATGCATGCCCACCTGCTCCTCTTGATGCAGGAATATGACATATCGCTCAGTCTACCTGAAATAGACTTTTCACGCATTGAAGTGGAGTGGCGACGCCTGCGCAGCAATATTCCAGAGGTCTGGAAGTTGAACAATGACGGACGCGAGTTCCAAGTGGGCGAAGCAACGAAAGCGCGAGGTCTTACCGCACAGTACCCTATTGTAGTGATACCCGGCATCATCTCTACTGTGCGTGATTCAGTTTTCAATTATACGCCAGATCCAGCTCAGATGGATCTAGTCCCTGGAGTCTTGGTCAACCTCACCCGAGTATCGCGCTTTCTTCCGCGAAAAAGTATGGGGTGGTTTCAATATGCTCTCTCAAGTGGTGTTCAATCGAGAAAGATGGATGGCAACCATGATGCTCGATCCGGATACCGGTCTTGACACTCGCGGTGCAAGGGTTCGAGCAGCAGAAGGGATTAACGCTGCAAGTAGTTTCATGACAGGATACTGGATCTGGTTCGGGTTTTCGACGTCTCGGATCAGCTGTATCCTCATCTGTCAACATGTTAGGGCCAAGATTATTGAGAATCTTGCAGTTGTGGATTACGACACAAATAATCTCTATCTTGCAGCATACGACTGGCGGCTGTCAATGTGGAATCTCGAAGAACGCGATGGCTACTTTTCCAAGTTGAAGGTAGTAATCGAAAGCCTCAGGTGAGTCGCATCCAACAGCGAGACGAAGCACGGTAGCTGTTGTGTTTCAATGATGTAGAAAGCGCCAGAGTAAGCGTGTGGTAATAGTTGCTCACTCAATGGGCGCCACTGTACGTAAGGCTTATCTGTCGAATTATTCAATTCATATCGGAGGTTGGCTTTAGGTGGCACTTGTAAGTGTCCTTGTCCTGCTGCGCATATCATGTCAGCAATGTCTATGGACGGCGTCATGACAGTACTTGTTCGTGGTCTTTGGCCCTTCAAGTACCGAGCGACTGAACTTCAGTATGTTAGCTTCAAATGGGTGGAGTCCCCTGCACATGGCGGTGGTGGACCCGACTGGGTGGAGGTCTGTCTTGTTATGCATCTTTTTTAGAAGACTTACTTTGTCTGCAGAATCATGTCGAAACTTTCCTCAGCATTGGCGGAGCATATCTCGTATGTAGCATTTCGTTGGCTATGTCGTGTCTGACCGTGATCTAGGGTACAGTGAGCATCTGTCGAGACCATTACCTGTCACCATATTGACCGTAGCACCAATAATATACTCAGGCGAAGGCAATGTCCGCTTTCCTTTCCGGAGAGATGAGAGACACGGTAGAAATGAATCCCGCGGGAGCCTATGGTCAGTGCCAGGAAGCTACTATCTACACCTGATACCGTGACCTGATGCCCAACCTAGTGCTTGAGCGCTTCTTCTCGCGGACTGAACGCCAGCAGTTATTCCGTAGCTGGGCCGGAAGTGCCAGCCTATGGGTTAAGGTACAACTTCATAACACTCAACAATTATGGATCTTACCGCCATCGCCTTAAGGGGGGAGATACCATATGGGGAAACGAGACCTGGGCACCAGATGACGAACCCGAGGCTTCCCACTCGCACGGCGCACTCATCTCCTTCCGCCGGGAAGTGGTTGCTGCACATGGCCCTAGTGTTGCGGAGCAAACGAAGAACATGACTGCGGAAATGGTGGGTGACTGGATTCTTAGACGTACGCCAAGCAGCTTTCAGGTCGGGAATATTTCATTCAGTATTGTCCCTGGTTGGTGACTTAAATTCACTGGGATGGTAGAAAATGCTATCAACGAATTACTCTTTTGGAATTGAACGTGACGAGGAGGTGCTGGCAGGGAATGATTTTGACCATAGGAAATGGACCAATCCTCTCGAAATAAGGTATTTGGGCAACTACTCTAGGGATGTAGGGCTTATCGGTTGCGCTGGTAAGGCTTCCTAATGCCCCATCGATGAAATTCGTTTGTGTTTATGGGCACGGAAAGGAAACCGAGGTATGTGTTGTAGGATTTTCCATCTTGGTGTTAATAACAGTTATCCTAGCGCTCTTATTGGCAGGTCCCGTCGAAATGACCATGTATGAGGTGGGCTGACGACTCTGCATTGATAGGTATACTCACGCCCAACAAGTGCTGAACGAGTCGCTGGTCGACATAGAGCCGTCCAAGGAACGAGAAGTGGAGACCGGTGATTCTCGTTCCCCATCGAGTTACACTTCTCCACTCCGCTCAAGCTGGATCGATGCAGAGTACACGAATGAGAACCTAACTCCAAAGGGATGAGAACTTCAGACCGACTCAACCGTGTGCTTACGATGATCATGCAGGTACGCAACGGTGTAAAAATCGGCGAAGGCGACGGGACGGTTAGTCTTCTGAGCATGGGTGCAATGTGTGTTGAGGGATGGAAGCGTCCCCGATGGAATCCTGGCAGAATCAACATTACGACCGTGGAGGTACGGTGATTGATCGATACAGGCGTGAAATCGACTAAATTGAAAAATTCCTGCTTCACAGCTTCTTCACCGCCCTGTGTCGAATATGCCCCGCGGTGGTGCTAATACAAGTGACCACATCGACATTCTTGGATCCACAGCTCTGAATGAGATCATTCTGAAAGTTGCAACCGGCGTTGGCCACGAGATTGAAGAGAGTGTCGTCTCTCGTATACGAGAGTACGCCCAGCACATAAGTTGGGATTAACATTAGTGTGTCTATTACTGAATGCGATTCACGGCGGGATACTTGAATTCATCGGTTCACACTTGTATCTTCCCCCGCGGTGGCCGATTACGGTATTGAAATGCACATTTCTCGTCAGGGTCGGTAGCTCAAGCTCTCAACTCGACTTCCATGTTCTCCCAACGGCATACAACCCTTAAGGTAGTTGATCCGTCTAGATTCAAAACTCAGTAGGACGGATGCAGTCCTTGGATCATATATAAAGCTGGGATGTAGATCGACTTGAGAGAACCAAGGAGTGAGACCATGGAGCCCACAATTCCCACTGTAAGAAGCCATCCATCGTTGTCTCTGGTGTTGTGCCTTACCTTCTTGTCTCGAAGCGTACGCAAGTGCTCGTTATCGGTGGTGGTCCAGCAGGGAGTTACGCCGCGTGTGCGCTAGCAAGGGAAGGAATGCAAGTTGTATTGCTCGAAGCAGTACAGTTCCCAAGGTCGGCTTCGTCACTCTGTTGGTCCTCCCCATCCTCACAGGATGGCAGGTATCACATAGGCGAGAGTCTAATCCCGTCTGTCCGTCACTATCTCAGGTTCATTGGTGCGGAGCAGAAGTTGGTTGAACATGGTTTTAAACACAAGGTACGGAGTCCCTGTCGGAGCACCTATAATGACCGATCGCATGAATATCCCGGCGCTTCCTAGCCGGGCGCAGCTCTCAAGTTCAATCAGTTCAAGCGGGAGGGGTGTATGTGAACTACGTTTGAATTTCAATTCACGTTCAAATGTATTTACCGCTGCTGCATCAGACACAGACTTTATTGCGCTGGGACACAACAATAGCTCCTGGAATGTGGTCAGTCCCTAGTTGACCAGCCATTCTGATCCTCTGTCCCTGACTGACAACATGTCAGACACGTGCGGATTTCGACAATTTGCTTCTTGGTCATGCAAGGGAGTCTGGGGTGTGCGTGTACGAAAGGACGAGGGTGACGTCGCTTCGCTTCTCGGACCAGTCACGCCCGGTGGTTGCTGAATGGAGGCGATCTTACCCAACCAACCACTCAGGGGAGATTTCTTTTGACTTCCTGGTCGATGCAACAGGACGGGCCGGTTTGATGTCCGACAAGTACATGAAAAGTCGACACTATAATGAATCGCTGAGGAACATAGCTCTCTGGGGATACTGGAAAGGGGCTGGAACATATGGTCCAGGAACGCAACGCGAAGGCGCTCCATGGTTTGAGGCTCTGACGGGCAAGTGCGGTAAACTTTCTGAGACACTGCACTGACTGTGCCACAGATGATTCGGGTTGGGCTTGGTTTATTCCACTTCATGATGGGACGACATCCGTTGGTATGGTAGTAAATCAAAAGCGGTACCAGGAAAAATGGAAGGAATCTTCGGGTTTATCAACGCTCGCACGATATCAATCTCTGTTGCCACTTGCCCCTAACTTGATTCGCCTTATTGGCTGTGGGACTTTGGTTTCGAAGCCGTCAGCGGACAGTTCTCAAAACCCTACAGATCCGCTGATTCGGTCTGCAGTGGATTTTAGTTACTCGGCACCGCAGTACGCAGGAGAATCGTTTCGGATCGTTGGGGATGCAGGAGGTACGTAGACTGTCCGTAGTGATGGTGACCACAAATTCCTTTTGGGAACCATAGCCTTCATTGACCCCCTATTCTCGTCCGGGGTCCACCTTGCGATGACATCTGCCCTGTCTGCTGCGGCTTCGATCTGTGCATCCGTTCGCGGAGACTGTCCGGAGTCTGCTGCCGCCACATGGCACACAAGAAGATTTACTTTGAGTTACACGAGGTAGGTCAAGATTGGTTGGACTCTCCGATAAACCTCAGAAGCTGATAAAAAGAAATATGATAGATTCCAAATAGTCGTATTAAGTGCCTATGAGCAGATTCGAGCAACACGATTTGATGTTCTCAATGATGTCGACGAGGATGGGTACGAACGAGCGTTCACGAACATCCGCCCAGGTACGAGCGACATACAGACACAACCATGTGGATACTGATTAGGTTCTTTACAGTCATCCAAGGAGCGTCCGACATGGGCATGCAGCTATCTGAACAGGAACTCCAGAACGCCCTAGACTTTTGCAGCAAGTTCTCTCACCCAATATACCCAGAACAACGTGCACGTGCCTTGAGATGTGGACTACCCAGTCGCCTTTTCGACGTTTCCGTGGCACCAGTAGATCCCAAGGAAATAGAAGCCACGTTGGATAGGGAAAGCACAAATCCGGGCTCATTCAGCGGGAAGTCGACAGAGAACCACATTTTGAGAACGGTGATAGAGCAATGCAACGCTCGTCGAGTTGTGCACCGAGAGTACCATATCAATAATTTAGAGGCGGAAGAGATTAGCGGCTATGCGGTGAGGCTACGGAGAGGGTCGCTGGGACTGCAGAGCGCAGGGTTAACTATGTAGGTGTGGCGAGTACTATCATGTCACCCTTTGTGCAAAAAAATCACTATTTTCGTTCTAACATCTTCACAAAACTGTCCTTGGGTTTGATCTGTGAATTCAGACCATGGCCCTCCATCTACTACGCATTTTTCCCGATTTTTCCTGGTGTGCGCTCAGCATGTAGACTGATCACGCAAAACTTTTCGTCACAGCGGGTCACGCATCCGGCACCTACGGACTTTGAAATTCCAGCCTCTAATGCCGAGAGGAGATTCAATTTTGTCACAGATGTGCTCAAGCGTGACAACCTGCTCATCAAGAATGGATTCTGCAGCTTCATCTGCTGAGCAGTATCAGCAGGATCTCTCGGATCTGGGGCTGACATAGTCAACACCATCATTGATTTTGACAGATATTGATGACTGTAGCCCATCATTCCCCTTCACGCCTGCCAATTTCTTGACTGACATCTATATACATGTGTACCTATCTCCCTTAATTGTTTCGAGCCGACAGGATATGTGGAATGTAGTGTTCTGAACATTTGCATTGCATATGCAGTTTGCACTAGGGGTGACATGATAGTAAGTATGTTCTTGCGTTCGAGTTGTGTCGCCAAGTCTCCAGAGCCATATGGACCGCCGTGTCGGGGGTAATATATACGCTTTTGCTGGGACTGTCCAGGAAGTTGCCAAGCGTTCGGACTTGAAGCGGTGCATCTTGGCCCGCATAATGAGCACCAGCACTGGCCCGATCATGATGATCAGCTCTGCAAAATCAGCTGATGGCTTGGCACTGGCTCCCTTCGCTTTCCTCGCAACGACTTCTTCCTCCATTTGAACTTTGAAGCCTCAATTTAGGAACTCCTTCGTGACCCGTCCCAGTATCATGCGGACACCATGACCACGAGCCTGAGGTCCGAGGTGTAGCCCATCAGATTCAGGTCTCATCTCCCCAGTTCTTGTTCTGTCCTTGTGTAGTATGTCCACGCCTTGATCTTTTTTTTTTGGCCCCCGAGTTGATGGATACCATACTTCCCATACCAACCCCATCCTGTGCTGCATGCCTTCGCGAGTTGATGGATACCGTACTCCTCGTAAAACCCCTTAAAGGTGCATAAAGTTGTTTCCCTCCATCCTCCTTACTACATGTCCCTTTTGTCGTTCTTGCTGGTGTCTCTGTGTGCCGTGCACGCGAGCCCTCTCAGCCGTGGTACGGGCAAGGCGACCCTCGCAATCTCCACCAAGATCAACGCGGCCGGCGTCAGCAACTTTGTTGAGCTGGATCGAGCCCATGTCCAGTCCTTGAAACAGGATTCGCACCTCAGCAGACGCAAGGTCAGCGACGGATGGGTCAATGTTGCGAACAGTGTTTTCTTCTACACGGTCGAGGTCGGGATCGGCACTCCTCCCACATACCGTACGTCTTTTTCTTTCTTTCTTTCTTTTCATTCATTCATTTTCCCGTGTTTATCAATTCCTGGGCTAAAGCTATCCTCCCTAGACACTCTTTTGGTTGACACGGGAAGTTCCAACACCTGGGTAGGAGCTAGTCAGCCATATGTTGCCACCAACTCCAGCGTGGACACCGGCAATACAGTCGTATGTCTACCCTTTACGTCTGTACTAAATTCTCAGCGTGCCGACAGTCTATGATCTACGGTTCTGGGCAATTTTCTGGAGAGGAGTGGCTCGATACCGTCACGCTCACTCCCGACTTGATAATTAGTCAGCAATCCATTGGGGTTGCCAGTTCGTCCCTGGGTGCCAACGGTTTTGATGGTGTTCTTGGTCTCGGTCCCATTGACTTGACCCAAAACTCGGTCAACAATACATTCGAAGTCCCAACTGTTACAGACAATCTCTACAAACAAGGAAAGATATCGGAGGAAGTACTAGGCGTCTTCTTTTCCCCAGTTTCTGAGCCCAACGACGACGGGCAACTTACGTTTGGCGGTTATGAACACTCGGTGTTAGGAGGCCCGGTGAACTATGTTCCGCTCACAAAGACTCAGCCTGCATCAAGCTACTGGGGAATTGACCAATCGGTCTCTTACGGCAATGTCACCATTCTGCCAGCGACCGCTGGTATCGTTGACACCGGCACTACTCTCATCTACCTTGCCACGGGTGAGCGAGTTGCCGTCTCTTAACTATCTGAGAGCTTATCCCACATATGGGAACTGGAGATGCATTCCAGAAATACCAGTCACTGACAGGTGCAACTTTGGACTCTACAACCGGGCTCCTGACTATCAACGCGACTCAATATGCGAACCTGCAGACGTTGTCGTTCAATGTCGGAGGTACCTCTTATGACCTCACGCCAAATGGTCAGATTTGGCCCCGTTCGCTGAATGACGCCGTCAAAGGGGACCCAAGTAAAATATATCTTGTCGTTGCCAACATTGGCTGGCCATCTGGTCAAGGCTTTGATTTTTGCAATGGATATGGCTTCCTGTACGTGGTCCGTTTTTTTTATCGGACTCTTCTTCTCATTATGTCTGTTGTGCAGTCAACGCTTCTATAGTGTCTTTGACACCACCAATCAGCGCCTTGGTTTCGCTAGGACGATATATACCAATTCCAACACTAACTAGCAGCATGAGGTGAAACAATCATGTTTGATACTAAGAGATTTCAATCAAGTCTGTGCTGTGCTGTGCTTGTTGTTGAAGGGATAACGGGCATGTACTCGTACAAAGTGTGGGTCGTGGCAATCTCCACGCACGGACCAAGTCAGCACCTAAAACAACAACCTATAAATCAAATGTGTATCACGTTGATCATAAGGTACCATCAACATCAATGGCCTTTTGAATTCATCGGTCATCGCAAACTTCTTGAGAAAAACGATGAACATAATTGGGCAAACTGTGTCCGGGGAGACTCTCAAGGAGCCGATTCCAGTGTCCCTCTCCGAGGACCAGGGCTGCGTATAGTACGTACAGTGACAGATGAAGAAGTGGGATGGTCAGCGGTTTGAATTGACGAAAGCTCTCGTCAAGGGCTACCGCTACCATCCACCTTAGACCGTTTAGGTTATTGTTATTTAAAGTGTTATTGACTCGTCTACCTTGGCGGCGTCGAGACGGGGAAAACGTGAGTCGTGATGTACGGGGGAAACGGCTCTCCGAATGAATCTGTGGAGAGCTCCATGAGATAGGCACTTATGGAGAAAGCACATCAGCATGCTGCACGATGTTACAGGCATTATCCCACAGACGCGAGACGCCAGTGTAGCACTTGGCACACCACCAGGCATACACAGCCTAATAGAAGAGAAACCTGGACAGGATGAAAGGACCCGCTATCAAGGTGCTGTGCTAGGTGGTAGCGTCAACTTCACGGACTGGTCGTGATTCCCTAATACAGCGCTGCGGAGATACAATTGAACCAAGGAACAATGTCAACTAGATTAACGGATATGTTACACTGGGGACAGGGAGTAGGAAAACAGTGCATACCTCGGTCAGATGAGACAACTAAAGAGAGTTGTTTTAAACTTGCCCGGCATGCTTTAGACTTCCATTTATGGTAACTTTAACATAAGCTTAGAGGGTAATTTTCTAGTCATGTCCGCGGTAGCTTGTCATCTACTGAAGCCTATCTTCAAAGGCAGTTACTACTGCACTAACCTACCATATTTCTCATAGGTAGTTCTTCTAATATCATTAGCCTGACATCTACTGAGGTTCTTATAGTTTCACTTATCCTCTGGACAGCATTCCTTTCGACAGAGCGTATGTCTGCTGTATGACATCTCAATGCGAAACGTCTGGCCTTATCCTCGTAGGACTCACAACTTTACCGGCATTCGATTAACGTAACGACCACAAGGGAAAAGAATGACTTGCATGACCTAATTTCCTTGAAAAATAAGGAGCCAATAGATCGAGTGCCTGCACTCAACACGCCGGCATTCGTGACTCCATTGACACAGGCCCAGTCAACAGTAGATGGAGATTATCGGAGCATAAGTGATCACTAGTCAGGACGTCGGGGCGTGGCAGCCGACGACCCGTCTCGGAGCCCGGTAATGACAGAAAGATGAGTTTGCAGACCGGATGTGGGTCGAATGCAGAGTTTGTTCATGTAGCTAATTTTCCTACGCGAGGTATGCCTGCACCAGTTATGATAATCTAAGAGATAAACGACAACAACTGTGTGAATCAAGACGAACGCACTGCACATGTTGGATGTGATTCCGATCGGAGCTTGGGGCAGAGAAGAAACGATTGTCAGTGGTAGGATCAATCAACAGTTGGTGGAACACCCAAGCGAGGAGGGATTGCCAGTGTGACGGGAAAGCAAGATCTTTAAGGCCGAGGTGCGGAGGTCATCACTGCTGTGTTGCCTTGGGCATGCTGAGGCTCACCGAACAAGTAGCCGTAGCGCACAGACACCATGTATTGGTAGGTCCAACAGAGGACTGTCAGCTGAATCTTCAACGTCTGAAAGACTCCAAAATTGTAGCAACAACCTGGCACTGACATACCATCTCCGCTGCCGCGCTCGACCTCGAGACTGTCTTGGCCGTCAAAACGTTCCACAATTACCATTTTATTTGAGCGATTACACAGTGCAGATGTTTCCCACTCAGGAATATGAGACAGACAGAAACGCCGATTGCATCAGCGCATCGAGTGAGATGATATCGTCTGACCCACTGACACAGCGCACCATGGTCACGACTCGATAGAGGCATGCCTGAGCAGCATGATCACGTTGATTAATAAGTCGTCGGTGGTAGTGGTGTTATTCGAGTTGATAGTGCTGTGGTTGCTATTGTATGTGAACGTCTGGTCCTCCTTCACATCGTTGAAGGTAGCACCAGAGAAGTTCACACCAGACGACGCCCCTGAAGGAAAACGTGTTAATGTCTTTGTAATATCCATAAACATGTGCAAACATCTGACTCAGACACTGCCAGCGCACAACCAAACACCAAACGTCGAACAATGACCATCCCCATCACCACAATGGCAAGGTGGTCTACCAGAAGAGTGCCTCAAGGTAGGGCACGCTCCAACACTCCCATCCATCCTTTGACTGCGATAAAGCAGCCATCTATCTCTATCGTGCACTCGAAGCAGCAGCGGAAGCAAAAGCACTTTAGGCGCCAACGAAGACAGCTAGCATTCGCAGCCCAACGCGAGAAGCGCTTGAATTGGGTCGAGATAGCGCATGACACCCAACGAATTGTCCTTGGTGATGGCAAGTATACCATACAAAGGCTTCCTATCCATCCCCTACCATCGGTGGCTCCATCACCTTTCCAGTCTGTGGTACCAGTAGCTGTGTTTATCCCTGAAGGGAACGTGCATCCCAATGTGGTGCAATCTTTCTATTGCATCGCCCCTCAAATCATCATCAGCCAACAAGGCACCACGTTTTACCCGCACTGCTCTCCCGATCTTGCCAACTGGCGTCGGTCTAGGGCAAGCGCGCCAGCCTCTGCGTCAAGCACGATTCAATTTGTATCCAAGTCCACCCTGACCACCGCAAGACAGTTGACTACTGCAAACCCACAGTTTACGAAGCAATATCCCAATGCATTTCCCACTTCCTCTGTAGGTGTCCTCTCCTTTGCATCTGCTAAGCGACCAGGTGGTGGATTCTTGCATGGAGGTGGTGAGCAAGAAGAAACCCTTGCACGCTCGACATCGCTCATAGCTAGCTTGCGATCGCCGCAGGCAGAGGAATTTTATCGGACCCACAGGAAGTTTTTAAATGCCGACGGTGCCGGTCTACACGATCATTCCATGGTGTATAGTCCTGGTGTTGTTGCATTTCGTAGAGATGATGATGACGACGACGATGTCGAACGAGCATTGTCGCGCTCAGGCTCAACCATCGCACCCTATCTTATCAATATCCTTTCAAGCGTAGCTGTGAATGTTGCCGCTATTCGTCAAAATTACATTATCACCTCTGCAGATGCACACGTCTTTGAAGAAGGCATACGAAACACGATGCGAGATCGTATGGCGCGTGCGCTGCGTATATTCGAGATCCGTGGTGACCGCGCACTCGTGCTTGGTGCATTTGGATGTGGTTCCAGCCAAAACAGCATTGAGATGGTGGCCGAACTCTGGGCAGAGTTGCTAGTTTGCGGAACTGACGAAAAAACAGATGCAGGTAAAGAGGGTATGAGGCCTGCCGCATTTAAGGGGGTCTTCAAGGAGATTGTTTTCGCAGTGCCTAGCAAGCTCTTTCCACCGTTCAAACGTGCGTTTGAAATGAAGATCTTGGAGACCGAGGTCATTTCAGCCACAAGTGAGTAGCCGAGTAGGGTTTGCGTGTTTCGTATTTTGCTGACAGTAACTAGCTTGACAGTGTGTTTCCTGAGTTGCCTACATAAGTTTTTGTTCAACTAGTTGGCAAATTTCATATCTGACTTAGGGTATATCCTGGCTGTTCTACCCTTTTGTACTGATTGAATTCGACGACTGTATATGTTCATCCAAGTTGTGAGTGGGCTCACGAACATCTTGATTATCTAATATTACCTTCTATTCCAAGTATTACCTTGTTCTGCTACGTTTTCCCTGCTTTAGCAAGTTAGTTGGCCGAGAGGAGTGCTTGGCGCCATTTCCATTGTCGAGGACCACGCAGGACTATCGGTTTCTAGTAGGCTAGATCAAATAACATTCTAAGTGGCAGAGAGCCTATTAGAGGTAGAATATACTTGAATATTAAGACTATTTAATGTTGGTGACCTGTGCTAAGTTCAACAAAATTTATATGTGAAAAAAAAACTCATGGATAATTTTTTTTTAGCAGAATTTAAGTGAAGACATGTGTTAAACAGGGAGCACACTCCGGATCTTTTCCGGAACTCTCCGAAGTAATAGTCTAATGGGGCTTGGCTTTACCTTATGTGGTGTACCTTTGCACTAGTCCCAGTGCCCTGAATTTTGAAGGGGGTTGGAGGATTAGAGTAAGCTGTAGAGACTTGGGTACAGAGGAGTGAGGGCATGTGGCCTGCTCATAAGGGTAGAAGGAGGAGTTAGAGACAGGGTAAAAAAGCACTAAGTTATGTTAATATTCCAACTGAGATATATGTTATGTGCTTAGCAGAACACTAATGGTCTTGTCATGTGATCATGAGACTTGCATGCCAAAACAAGGTTAATTCTAGACTTAGGTTTGATTTATATCAGAGTATTCTCTGATACTAGGTAAGAGTTACATAATGTGGCAGATCTCTAGATAAGATCTAGATTTGATACTATTGACATCTGATCTAATGGATCAAGATAAGGATCTGATCTGTGGCAAAAATCCAGATTGAATCTCCTCAGTCTTATGATTGCCATATATTATTCATATTTACTTTTCCTGCATCTCTTCCACTTTCCCATATTTTCATGGTATGGCATATTTCTTTCTCTTTCCTTGATCCATAAGGCCACTGCCTCACCCCTACCCTATACCCTATATCTTCCTTATTTATCAGCATGCATACTTACTACCATTGGTGGCCTTAGATGGTACTTACTAATCCTGTACTGAGGCTATACATCTCTGCTGCAATATATATATATAGGTAAAGAGAGACTTGGGGTATTATAGCTTCTTGCCATCCTGTCCTTGATACTCAAGTTGGCCTTGAAGGATGCTCCTAAATCTATCCTGGAAAGCTAGTAGGGCTTTTATGCTAGTGGCCCCAACTAGGCAAAGAAAAAGTAGTAAGAATACTTCTCTTGTATAAACCTGATAGCTAGCAGCACTAGTAGCAAACTAGCCTGTATAACCAGCCTAGAGGTCAAGAGAGCAAGTCTGGATTTCCCCAGCTTGCACCCCCTACCTTATATATTGCCAGAGTCTGCATATAGACCAAGTACAGGGAGCCTACCCTAAGCTATGCTATCTATGGACACTAATAGCACTACTGGCTCTATAATAAAGGTAAGGAGAAAGCATGGATTGGATATGAGGAGTGAGGCAGTGGCCTTGCAGATCAAGGGTAGCAATGAAAGAGAAGCCACACCATGAGAATATGGGGAAATGGAAGATGCACAGATTCTTAGATATAAATAAGGCATGGCCACTATAAGGCTAAGGAGATCTCATCTGGATCTCTACCACAGATCAGATCCTAATCTAGATTGTGAGATCAGATATCATCAGATACTGTTTCTAGATCTCTTCTGAGATCTGTTATATCATGTAACTGATACCTGGTGCAGGGAAATACTCTAATATAAAGACTTAGCCTTAGCCTAGGGTTACCCTTATAAGGCATCTCATTCACATGATCACATGCTTCTGGTCATGTGACTATGCAACCATTCACATCATGTGCTTAACAGTTCCCACAGTCACATGCTGTAAACCATTGTATTCACTAGTCATATAACATGGGGTTTTCCCAGTCTTGACCTCAATGTCTTTACTCCCTTCTTGCACTAGTCATTGTGCAGTGATCCCAGAAAGGCTCTTACTTCTTGTTGTTGTGGATATTTGTTAAAACCTCTCTTTCTTTTATTTATCTAGTTAAAGGCCACTAGCCAAAAGCCCTCTTGTTGGTTTTAGTAAGCTATTACATACCAGTCTGCATTGCATATAGAAAGCACCAGGAAGATACATAACAGTATAAGATACAAGGCTATAGTATTTATACCTTGGAGAAGCAGATTATCCAACAAGGAGAAGAAGTTGAGAAAGGAGTTATCTCAGAAGCAAAGACAGGTGTTAATGCAACCTGGATATGAATGGAGATGTTAGATATGACAATAACAATGTCATGCTAGGATAAAACTAAAGGTTAAAACTATAAAAAATAGAAAATAAGCAAGAAGGGCAAGAAACAGGAAATAAGATCAGAGAAACTATAAAGTTGTGTTGAAAAGACACAGAAGTATATATAAGAAATTATAAGTATTATTAGATAGACAAAGAACAAGGTAAACAGAAACTAGCCAGTATATAGCTTAAGAGTAATCTTTAACCAGAGTTGCATCAGAAATATTATGGAATAGAACATAGTGGTTCAGAATATGACAATATGTTCAACTTATATTCAACTTTCAAGCCAAGTCTTGGTCTACTTTAATAATCTCTATGAATTTCTCTGCAGATATAATTAGCATCTTATAGTAATTTCAAAAAGTATTCCAATATTTAATCTAAGTTTAGAATACAAAGTATTATGACTCCAGGTTACAATAAGAGCAAAAAGAAGCAACTGGACACTGAAAATACAGGAAAACACCAACCCACATATGGGCTAGGGCAAGAATGGAGAAAATAACCCAGTAAAGGGCTTATAAACTAAGGGAGCAAGCCATAAGGAGCCAGAGAAGGCTAGTGGCACAAGTGCTCAAGTTTAAGGAGACTTGATACTGATACAGCCACTATATTATTACTATATACTTTTTATTTAAATACTATAATTATAATAAAAATATGATATATTTGATATTGTTTGGTGATGCAAACAAAGATACACATGTTAACAATGTGTCTGAGTTTTAAAATGTTCTTATACTTCTTGATTTCATACTTTAATCATTATGTGATCTTTTTCTGCTGTCAAAAGGCCAATATTCTTGCTTAACTTGATACTGTTATACTGCAAGACCTTGAACAACTACACCTATAGCCTTGGTGTGTGCTCCTTCTGGAGCCTAACCTTTGAACTAGAGGCTAGGAGAACTAGGCAAGAGGGATACTAAGTCAAGGAACTTGTGAAAACCCTAGAGATTCAAGTATACAAGACTAGAGACTTTAGCTTGGACTTGGACCCCTTTTATACTATTGCATCTTGAGCATGGACCAAGAGAGTGTGCCCTGCCCTACAGTAGTGTATAGTAAGCTACCCAATGGCAGAAAGAGAGTAAAAGTCTAGAAATACTTGAGAAAAACAGGTAATATAAGATCATAGGCTAGATCAGCCTAGATCTAGTGAAGTGTGAAGTGGTGAAGGTGTGAAATGTGAAATAGTGAAGACGTGACATGGTGACACAGTGAAGGGGTGACATGGTCATGTGATGTGAATATGTGAAGAGTCAGAAGAAAATGCAACAGGGTAAAAAATGAAATAAAAGGGAAAATGTGCATTATAACAGATACTGGTCAATTTGCATACTCTATTTCCACTGATCTCCATGTTGGCCTCTCTACTATATCCAGGCTTTGCTTTTAAGAGTATTTAAACTTGGAAAAAATCATTTAATAATTGTTTATTTCAAGCATTTTTTCACTAATATTTATTATGTTATTTATTTTATTTTCTCTTGTTAGACAGATAATATTATCCAGGTTATCAAAGCATTGTCCAACATTATTAATCAATCTTTTCATTTTAATATAGTTTGTCAACACTTGAAAAAGAATAATATAAAAGCTATGATTTTTTTTAAAAACTAGATTGATATAACTTCTGCTTTCTAAGAATAGCTAACAGTAGTAACAAGAAAAGAAGAACAAAGGCTGTTATGTGCTCAATATTATGATTTTTACACTTTTATTTCTATTATTTCTATTCTAGTTGTTTATACATGTGTACTATAGATATAATAGAGCTTCTGGATAAGTCAAGTCTTTTTTAAACTTGACCACCTGTGATATCAGCTTTTTTTGGCTTTTTAGAGTGATCTCTTTAGTCTCAAGCTTTTTTGAGTATTTTTTTTCTCTTGCCTGGCCCAGTTTAGAGATTAGGTAGTGTTTCACCCTTGTTTATTTTTTTGTTGCTCTTGTTATCAAACCAAGACTGTAATTCTCAGCAAACACTGACAGTCTTGTTATGTAATTATAAGACTTGTCAAAACAAGATTAATTCTAGATTATGGTTTGGTTTTTATCAGAAATATTTTCCTGTGCATGATAATAGTTATGTGATATGGCAGATCTCAAGATAAGATCTGATCTATGGCAGAGATTCAGATGAAATTTTCTTGGCCTTATAGCTATCTTGCCATTTTTATTACCACTATTCCTATATTTCTCTTCCATTCTCCCACATCCTTATGATATGGCTTTTTTTCTATTTTCCTTGATTCATGGGGTCACTGCTTTACTCCTATCCTTTACTCTATGCTTCTCTATTTATTAGCATGCATACTTATTGCTATTAGTAACCATAGATAGTAGTATATAGCCTGTACTTGATCTGTATGCTTCTGCTGCTAATATATAAGAGGCAAGGAGAGACTTGGTGTAATCCAGTCTTGATTACCTTTATTTTTAAGTGCATTAGCTTTGTGCAGTATAACTAAGAATCTATTGTTTCCTATCCTAATTTACTCCTTTTATCTTGCCTAGTTTAGGGCCACTAGTCTCTAAAAGCCCTCTTGTTGTTGTTGTTATGATGGATTACATACCAGTCCATGTTGTGTAAGAAAGTACCTGGGTTGGTGCATAACAAAGGAGCATGAAACTAATTTCTGTTTACAAGGCTAGGCAGAGATAAATATAAGTATAGAAATGCACATAGGACTTTACAGAAAAACACTAAGGGAACTAAAAGAAGGTAGATGGCTCAAGTGCTTAAGGCTAAAGAGACTTGAGCCTGGCCCTGCCATTATATATTAGCTTGCACAGCTTATGCCATGTAATATACATAAACTGTTACATATTAATAATAGAACATGATAAAAAAAGAAGATAAAAGAAGATATTAAATAGAAGAAAGAGCTTAGCTTAGATTAAAATAAAGAGTAGCCCCTTGGCTAGATAGTGCAGATTTATAATATAAATACTGTCAATTTTGTTTTGATTTTGCCTATGCATATAAAGATTGGACCATAGAGGACTTGAAAAACAAGATATAATTTAATTAGATTAAGATTAATCATCTGGGGTCAGATAGAAAGATGTGAATATGAAAAAGGCCAGAAAAGAATCTTAATAATGGGTTAATGGAAGAAACTATGTGTTAAGAACTCAAACTCTAAAAGCAAGGGAGCCTTCTTGAGAGATACCCATATCAAAGGATTAGAAACTAGAGAAAAAGTGCTTTAGACTAGAAAATCCAGTCTATGCCCTTGTCCCTTAAATATTGCTAACTATAGTATATAAACTATGCCATAAGAAACACACAAGGTAGCATAATGATATAAAAGGGTTCAGGCCAACTCTAATAACATGATATAAAAGAAAAGGGGCTAAAAGTGGAGCTAAATAGAAAGTAAAGCTAATGTAGAATAGAAATGAAATATAGGCCTTAGCTAAGTGATATTAGTTTATAACACTATAAAGCATAAAAAAGGTTTTTTAATAATGTGGGGATATATAACTTGATAGAGATTTAAATATGCCACCAGAATTAATGGTAGAATAAATGAAAATCTCTATTTTCAAATTTTAAAGAAAAAACTCCTGCAAATCATGAAATATCATAACTTTAATCTTTTAAATGTTATTTTTTAGCATAACAATAATCTCAAGCATATCTATAAGAAAATCAAGAAGTGGCCAGAGAAAAAGCATTTTAAAACCATGGTATGACCTGCATGATCTTCAGATTTTAATTTTATTGAACATTTCTGACAGTATCTTATAAGAAGGCTTGCTAAGTATGAAACTTCTTTTAAGAAAATAAAGGAACTTTAAAATAGGATTAAGATAGAGTAAAATAAGTCTTTGCTAGTTGCTTTAAAGCCTGCTGGTGGTTGCCTATATACATGGCTATGTTGTGTCAGCATGCTACAGTATGAGCAAAGGTACTTAGTGCCATCTGGTCATAGTTTAGGGGTCAAGTGTCAGCTGCATGGGCAGGTGGGAAATCTTGTATGCAGTGGATCATGGTATGACTCTGATGGATTATAGCAGTGAAATAAAGTAAGGTAATTCTATAATGGAGGCATAGTCTCCATAAGAAATTATATGGATACAGTGGGTGGATACAAGTGAATAACTACAGAAGGAGTAATAAACATCTGACTAGTGGTAGTTGGGGATGAGAAAAAAGAGGTCCAGCAGCACTGCCACATAAGCAAAGACTCTATTCTATCCCTATGTAGTTTATTACAGGATAGAATCCCAAATATAATGCCCTGAGTACACTGGGCAATAGACTTTAACTTCTTAGCTAAAGCAAAAAAAAAAAGAATGTGAAAATAATCTGATTATAAGATAGAAGCTAAAGAAGATACATAGACTGTTATGCCTGATGTTCACAGGGCACTTCAACCACTCTAGGCCTTTATGAATGAGATAGAAGTGATAATATAGAGCTATGAGATACAGTGACTTCAAAAACCAGCCCAATGCCTAACTCCAATCCAGTGCATAAAGCACACTGCAATCACATGAACAAATGACACTTTGCTTTGGTGGAATGTATTGTAGTAGAAACGCTTGGCTACAACATTGCTCTATACTTCATGTGATTCCATTCAGATGATGCCAAGATATGATTATTACAAGATGAACACCTTATTGGGCCAGTTTATGTACTTTTGATTTGTAGGATATTATTAGTACTTGGTATAGCCTCTTTTTGCCTTGAGTACTACTTGGACTCTTCTAGACATGCTTTCAATCAATTTCTAACACTCTGCAACTGGTATCCTTTCCTACTTTATCTAAATTCTATTCTATAACTTCTTTATATTCTTGAAAGAGGTTTTATACTCAGCAAGTTTTTTTTTGAGGTATCACCAGAGATGTTCAATGGGGTTGAGGTCAGAAGACTATGCAGGCCATATTATAGTCCTGAAATCCTGTTTTTTCAGCCATTTCCTGTTCTTTTTGCAAGTATGCTTGAAATTATTGCCCTGCTGAAAGATAGTGCTAGTGTTATGCTAGGCCTGGGTAGGGACTAATGTAGACCTTGGAGGCAAAGGTGTACTCTGGACTAGGCAAGGGTTATATTTGACTGTGGTTAACCAGGGGAATAAAAGTCTAGATGCAAATGCAGGATGGCATTAGAAAAACCTCTTGGTGGAATTGAAGGCAAAGCAAGAATACTGGACTTGCTAAGACTTATAGGGCAAGGGTAGTCTGCCAACAATTGTGGCAAATGAGATGGATTCAAGAGTACAATTCAGTACAATAGAGATATTAAGGTAGAAAGTAGTATAAGAAGTAGAAAAGATAAAGTATGCTACTTTATAGTACAAGTAATAAGGTTTATACTCAGTTGAGTGAGTAATCAGTATTACAAATAGATGACTAAGTGATTCATATGGAAATGGAAAAAACCCAATGGAAATCAGAGAAAGAGGAATCAGATTGCAGTTTTCTGTAGATATGCATGAGAAGTTCTGGAACAGAAGTAGTTTGAATGTTTCAGAATGGAACAAGAAAGCATCCTAGATGCAAGAAGTGCAGAAGTTAAGGCAAGGGAAAGAAAAAAAAAGAGAAATCATAACATTACCCTTATTGTATGTTTAACAGTCCAGTTAAATGAAATAATTTCTTAAAAGGAAGAAGTGGAAGAACTAATGATGTTTGCCCAGCACACTTGGTCAATGACATTATCTGTCTCAGAGTAATATGAGAGTAAAGGGGGTGGCAAAGTTAAGGGAGTATGATAATAGAAGATATAATACTACAAGACCTTGAGTAACTATATCTATAGCCTTGGTGTATACTCCTGCTGCTGCTAAGGATACTGCTAAAGCCTAATCTTTGAACTAGAGGCTAGGAGAACTAGGCAAGAGGGATATTGGGTCAAGGAACTTGTGAAAACCTTAGGGGTTCAAGTGCACAAGACTGAAGAACTTCAGCTTGGACTTGCATCCCTTTTATACTATTGCATCTTGAGCATGGACCAGGAAAGTGTGCTCTGCCCTACATTAGTATACAGTAAGCTGCCCAATGGCAGAAAGAGAGTGAAAGTCTAGAAATACATGAGGAATACAGGTGGTGTTATATTTTCCCACTCTTTTTCTCTTTTCTCTTGCCATAGCTTCATTTTCACACATCTCAGACACTTCCTTGTTCAGGTCCTGGAACTTTCACTTCTTTTATTCCAGAACATTCCTTGACTCAGCAGATATTACACATAATCCACTTCCTTTACACTTAGTCATCAGATATGATGCCATCACCCAATTCTCTTGCATTCCATCTGTTTCCACATGGATCATTAGTTATCCTCAATAACTCATCCAATTGAGTCTGAACCTTGTTCTCTGTACTATATAAGTAGTATACTTCACCTTCTCTCTCTCTTTATGCTACTTCTACCTTTCTATCACCTGCACCATACCTAGTACCTTGCAATCCACTCTTAGTTCACACATCAGTGCACAAGAGGGAACCCCTAGTCAACCCAGTCAACCTACTAGCCTAGTGTTGCTAGTATCCTGGACTCTATCATTGAGTCTTAGCCAGTGTTATCTCTGTAAGTCACACCACTCCCAGAGCTGACCTTTATTGAGCTCTCCTAGTTACCCCCAGCCTAGTTCCCTCTTCTGAAGGTCTACACTTGTTCCTACCAGGACCGAGTGTAACAGGTGGTATGAGATTATAGGCTAGATTAGCCTAGATCTAGTGAAATGTTAAGTGGTAAAATGTGAAAATGTAAAATAGTGAAGATGTGAAGTAGGTGACAAGGTGAAGGGGTGACAGGGTCACATGATGTGACCATGTGAAGAGTACAAGGGAAATGCAAAGGGATAAAAAATGAAATAAAAGGAAAATGTACATTATAACAGGAGATATGTGAACTGTGCAAGGTGCAGGAGTTGCAAGAATCTCTAGAGGAATGGAATGAGTTGGAGAAGCCATGGAAGCATGATGAGAAAGAAAAGAAAGGAAAGTCAGGTCAGCAAAGCAGGCAATTAGCTTGATTATGTCTGGGTTGCCAGTAAAGGCAAAAGAGGCATTAATAATAGGGGCAGTGAATTTGATGGTAACCCAGGGTATGATACTGAAAGCAGCTGTCATCACTGTGGGGATAGTTGGAGAGAAGAGAGGCCTGTTCATGGTGGCCAGTCCACCAGTATTTAACTTAGATTATGGTGGCAATTTTTCCAATGGTAAGTAGAAAAAAGGATGCAAATGGGGAGGAGAGTACTGTGGGGGATGCCTGGGCATGGGTAGCAGAGGATTCCTGCTCAAATTGGTCCAGGTTAGTAAGACTCCCATTTCAAGTTGATAGGCTAGGTTATTAAGGGTAAATAACATCTGGCAGTAAATGGCTTTAAGACTAATGTGAACTGCATCAGTATTGATATAAGCTGTCTGCTGAAGGAGGACAGCCATGAGCTGAACACATTCCACTTGGTGAAAGAGGGTATAGAGGGCCCATAGTAGTGAGTTCATGTTAAGATAATGGCCAACAAAGAGAGCAAGATGGAAGTTGAAGATAAAGAAGCAGGCAAGAGTGGAATAGATGGGAAAGCAGTCAAATGGATGAAGGGCATGGGCAGTAATTGGTAGATCAACAGCAGTAATGGCATAAAAGGAATTAATGGGGATAAGGTAACAATAAAGACCAGATGAGGAAATAGGCAAAGGGCTAGACTGGGTGTTGGTAATGGAAGTAGGTTTGAGGTTAGAGACAATATGTGGGGGTAATAAGACCAAGTCCTTTGTGAGTAAATATTCTATCAGTAAAGCATGTGGAGAAGAGATGGAGGAGGAATCCACAAAAATATCTATGGTGTTCTATGTTATATGCAGTGAAATCAATGCATACTTCAACTAACTCAAGCAAGGAAAGAGATAATATAGGTGTTATATCTCTTGTTACTGAGTTAACTCCATTCCAACTCTGGTTGCTTTTATATTCAGAAGCTACATGTTATCTAGTTTCTTTACCTCTGTTTCTTTCTATCTAATGATACTTATAACTTTATATATGTTAACTCTGAGTCATTCTGATGAATCTCTGTAGCAATTCTAATCTTACTTCCTGTTCCTGCTTCTTTCCCTTCTTATTTATTCCTGTTACCCATTAGTTTTATCTTGATATAATATTGTTAGCATCATGTCTGACATCTCCATTCATATTCAGAATGCATTGGCACCTGCCTTTGCTTTTAAGACAACTCCTGTCTTAGTTCCTTTTATTTGTTAGATAATCTGCTTCTCCAAGGTATAAGTACTGTAGTTCTGTATCTTGTACCTCAGTTTGAATATCAACATAACCCAGTACTCTCTCCTGCTGTTCTAAATCCTCTTTTGACCTTATAAGCAGGCTTAATGCCCTCACACCTCTGTACTCATGTCTCTACAACTTACTCTAACCCTCTGCCCCCTTTCTGACCCCCTTCAAAATTTGGGGCACTGGAACTAGTGCAAAGGCACACCACATAAGATAAAGCCAAGCCCCATTTGACCATTACTTCAGAGCATTTCAGAGTAGATCTGGAGTATGCCCCTAGTATTTAACAGTATATTTAAACTTCCATTTGCACTTGTCTTCTGTTATCATTATCACATAATGTACAACTTGCTTAACCATTTCTGAGTTTTTCCACTCATGTCCCACTAGGCTCTGCTTCACAGGCCCTTTTTCCCATAGCATGGGCTTAAAAAGACCTTGATAAGCTGGAAACCTCCCTTACACCTATCAATCACAGCATTTTTCCTAGTATTTTGAAGAATCCTGGAGATATCCCTTCCAATGCTAACTCTAATGCTCAGGAAAAAGACCATATGCAACTTGCAGGCAGTAAACCCATTACCATCCACATATCTGACAATCTTGCTAGTGCTATTTGAATTCTCACCTACTCTTCTAGTAAAGCCTCAGAAATCTCACAAAGGACCAAAGTCCAAGAACTGGACCAATTTGACAGAACTAATATCTAAAAGCTCCGTATTTTTCTTGTTCAATATAAGCTAAACTTCCAAGACTTTTCTAAAGCTTTTGCCACTGACTGATCAAAGGTTACTTATGCCCAGTCTTATCTCAAAGGCATAACATTAGATTGGTTTGAACCTGACCTCCTTCTTATAAATAACCCTTGTCAAAACTGCTTAACATCATGACTTATAATTATCTAGTTGCTTTACTGTCAGATCTAATCCTGGGGATGCTGAAAGATCTTCTAAGCCAAGCATGCTGCTAGGCTATTGAAAGGCTAGATGGGGTAACTTTAGGTGCAAGATACTATTAGAATTCAGGGTAACAATGAGAAAGAGCTTCAAAACAAACTCCTGGGTTGAGTCTACTGATAGTACTTAACCTGTAGGTAAGAGTGTAGCTCCAGGGGCTTTTAAAGAAGTCCAGAGATTCTGAAAGGTTAAAAAAAGCTTTTCTTGGTTCAAATGGGACTTGGCTCTACCTTATGTGGTATGCCCTGAAACGGGATCTTCCCGTTACTTGCTAATACTCCAAGTCCTTGGTGGACGCTCCTAGTCTATCTTCAATGGCTGCTGAGGCTTTTGGGCTAGTGGCCTCGAACTAGGCAATAGTGAGAGGATGAGACCACTACTCTTGTATAAACCAGTAGGCCAGCAGATCTGAAGGTTCAGTCT